>PKQL01000183.1:0-45784 GCA_002916455.1 Penicillium sp. CF05
TTTTTTTTTGGTATTGGTAATCACGCCGAATCTTGGAACTATCGCATATGTAGTAAGTACATTAACTTGGATTTTAAAGCGGAGTGTCAAGCGTGGAGGCTTCCAGAATTGAAATTCTTATCTCTTATCGGCCGTACAGACCGCCGTAGCGGCAGATCTGGCAAAACCTGGCTTTTCTCGGGCAGAACTGTAGATATATGTTGTAATTCACCATATTACCTTGGAAAGATGTAGATAGATACATTATAGAGGTGGAAGATAAATATAGGCCCAACATATATCTTCTTTCTTTATATTATTCATAAAAGTAACCAAAAACAATGAGAGACAAAGATGTGTCACTCCCCCGTCTATACAAATAAGCGGAGAGAGAGGCGGTGGACTTGGAAGTATAGGGTTTTGTCGCCTTCGCCGCTATTGCCGTCCGTCCGCGCTGCCTTGGAATAATATTCATATTAAAGAATGCATGCTCTCTCTAATCACTATCAATATTCATCATGGCTCAAGATACATTAGTGTGGTCGTCCCAGCTACTCGTTGCATCGCCAGGGCGAGCGCCTCGACTAACCGGTGACAAAATCACTCTACCACAATCTGCGCTCGAACAGCTGCTAGCTGCCGCTCCGCTTCAAGCTGTCCCCTCCGGGAATCCTCGTGTACTTACTTCGTCATTCGATCCATTCAACCACCGTACATTCGCCGCCGAATCACGCGCCCGTCAAGAGGTCGAGCAACGTCAGCAGCAACTACCCCACCCGTTGATCTTCCGCATTGTCAATCCTCTCAATGGTCGATCCATATATGCGGGAATTCGGGAGTTCTCCGCCGAAGAGAATGAAGTCGCACTGAGTACGTTGCTCAGGGACTCACTCGATATCAAGGATGAAGAGTTCTTGGGCGAAAATGGCGAGCCACAAGACCCGGCGGTGCCCCAAGTAGAGAGGGAACCATCACCACGGGCTGGCCCCGCGGTCACAGTACATGCGAAGCAACTGCCCAAGGGTACCTATGTTCGCCTCCGTCCGCTGGAAGCCGGATACGATCCTGAAGACTGGAAGGCTCTTTTGGAAAGATACTTACGGGACAACTTTACGACCCTCACGACGGGCGAACTTCTGACAGTGCCGGGGACGCGGGGCGAGTCATTCAGGTTCCTGGTGGACAAAGTGTTTCCCGAAGGCGAAGGAATCTGCGTGGTGGATACAGACCTTGAAGTTGACATCGTTGCATTGTCGGAGGAACAGGCCCGAGAAACGCTACAGAAGAGATTGGAAAAGGCTTCACGCGCGCCGGGTACAGCTAGCGGCAGTTCGATCGGTGGTATCCTCAGCATTGGAGAAAGTGTCACTGCCCAAGTATTGCCTGGGGAATATGTGGATTATGAACTTCGAAATTGGGACCCCCAAGATACTATTCGGATTGAGCTCACAACCGACAACCCAGAAATGAGCCTTTTTGCTAGTCCCTTTTCTACTCGCCAAAGAAATCGACCGAGATCGGATATGCATGCCTTGGGGGATTTCTCGAGCCAGGCGTCCAAGTCATTTGATCTTCGGCCTACAAATGTGGTTCTGGAAGACGCCGAGGCCCTCTATATAGCAGTTCACGCCGATCCTGCAGGTAGTGAATCATCTGATACACAGCAGCAGTCACCGTCGCAATACCATCTGCGGATCACAGTGAATCCATTTGATTCATCGGTCAGGCATAATGAGACGGAAGAATCCCACGAGCCTGACGATGTGCAGTGCAGGAACTGCCAGCAATGGGTTCCTGAACGGACATTAGTTCTGCACGAAAACTTCTGTCTCCGCAATAATGTATTATGTCCACAGTGCCAGAATGTCTTCCAAAAGCGGTCTCCAGAATGGCAATGTCACTGGCACTGCCCACACGACTCCGGCCATGGCAATGATGCACCAAGCAAAGAAAAACATGACGCTATCTTCCACCAAACACAAAAATGCACCGACTGTGCGGGAGAGTTCGAAGGGCTTCCTAGTCTTGCGCAACATCGCACTACAGATTGTCCTGGGAAGTTGATCCTGTGTCAATTCTGCCATCTGCTCGTGCCACAGAAAGGCGACTCTGACCCTGATTTCCGTGACCCCGAGGTGATACTCTCCGGCCTCACTCCACACGAACTGGTGGACGGAGGACGCACCACCGAATGCCATCTGTGTAATAAGATTATCCGATTACGAGACATGAGCACCCATCTTCGTCACCATGACCTGGAGCGCCTTTCTCGACCGGCACCGCGCATCTGTATGAACAGGAATTGCGGCAGGACATTGAACAAAGCCGGCAATGAGTCTGTTGGCCTGTGCAGCTTCTGTTTCGGACCGCTGTATGTGGACACGCACGATCCAGAGGGTAAAGCACTGCGTCGTCGCATTGAACGCCGATATCTTTCCCAGATGATGACTGGGTGTGAAAAGCCCTGGTGTCAGAATGAGTATTGCAAAACGGCAAAGCAGAAAATGGCATCTGACTCTGGTCCTCCAGTCGCGACGAGTGTGGTGGAAATCATGAAGTTAACACGCCCACTTGTCGAAGCTCTTAATATGCAGCCGAATGTGTCTAACACGGCGCCTTTATATCTCTGTGCTGATGAAACAAGTCAACACCGTCGCAATCTCGCGGAGTTGATTGCAGCAGAGAGCACTGAAGGGAATAACAAAGTGTATGATCTACCATGGTGTATTGCAGCAGCCGAAGCCGCGGGTGGCGACTTGGAGAAGGCGAGAGAGTGGCTGTCTAAATGGGCACCAACTCAGGACGCAACGAGTACATGATCCTTCTAGGCGTTGATTTAGACTTAAATGCGATATGAGAATATGGGCTTGTTTGCATCAAGTGAAGGACCGCAGAGCTTACAATTTAGAAGACAGGCGAATCTAATAATGCATAATGAATGATGTATAAACACAGCTGGAATTTCATAATATTCATGATTAAAATGCAAAGGCTGGTCTAAAATCAAGACCCTAGACGTCGCAGCCACTAGCGTAAAGGCCCATCCATGAAATGCATAGACAGAGAATGTGTATGAATCAAAGCCCAACCTTTTCAAGCTGCACCTGTCTTCGCAGCTAGCGAGCCAGTCCCACGCGAAGAGAAGATACCCATAATTCCAAAAACAACATAGAATAGAGCCAACGGATACGCCACGAGACCCCTCATCCCACTCATACGCGCGACGGCGCAGAACATCCCTGACGAACTGTATGTGCACCAGCCAACAGCGGCAATGGTCAAGAGATAGCCGAACATGGTATCCATGGGAATCAGGATACCAATGAGACTGGTAAGCACCAAAGGAAGGAAGCAGTAGCCCAACACGCTAGCGGAGCGTGGGAAGGTCAGAGTAGCAGAGAAGTGGCCAGCGGCCGAGGCACCGGACATGGAGGGTTTGTGGTGGGGGTTGTAGTTGGTAGGGTCGGCGGCGTTCGGAGTCGGGACGGTGTCGAGAGCGGGAGACATGAGGCTGAGGATCAAATGCAAAGCGACGGTACCGAAAACTGCGACGCCATAGATATAGCCATAGAACACCTTGCCTGAGAGCAGGAGGAAAGTGCCGTACAAGACGATGTAGAGCAGAGCTCCGTAGAGATCGCTATCGTCCATAAGGTGATTATCGATAGAGGCGAAGGGATTCAGAACAGTCAGAGTCTAGAGAATGAGACCGTTAGCATCCAACATCGGGCATCCACTGTTGACCAGAGCCACAATTAACTTAAAACCCGGGGTAAAAGCAAGCCACCCGCAAGACCCAACCCCCACGTCTCCTGAACGCGCCTAATAGAAAATCAATCCACACTAACCTTGGTCCGGATATGTTCAAAGTTGACACCCAATTCCTCAAGCAACGGTGGTTCACCATCATACCCCTCCGTCCCAAATGCAGCCAACCAACCCGTCCTCAACCCGCCCTGTTCGCCCATCCGCCCGCTGACGCCAGCAGCCGGGGACCCAAAGCCTCCATACCCACCGGCAGGATAAGCCTGCGCGGAAGGATTGGGTGCCCCACCATATCCGGCGCTGTAGGATGCTTGTGAGGGGGTTGTGTGACCGGAAACCGAGGAGTAGGACGAGGGGAAGAACTGGAGATTCTGTGGTGCGGTGCTCTGGGGGGCGTAGCCCGGCTGTTGTGGATAGTATTGAGCCATTGCCGCAACTGAGGGCGTGAAGAGAAAAAGAACACTAGTCTCCGTTCGGGTGTAGGACGTGCTTGAGTTTCTCGGAGAGTAGCGACTGGCTAAAGCGTGGATTGCTGTAGAGCTTCAAAGCTCCAAATGGCCTCGCTGGGCAATAATGTTGGATGACTAAGCGTCTAATCGGGCCCGGGCCCGAGCCCAGCGAACTAAACTCAAATGTAGGGCAGATCATGTTATTATATAGAAATGTTCACCGTTAACCTGAATTTGATTGGAATTGGTAAAGCAAAGTATAAGGTATGGTTGAACGCGCAAGAAATCTACTTTGCCATGTTTACAGGAAATTGATACCGATGCCCAGCTGGAGCCCTTTGCGGCCTTCTTCGCCCTTTCTCAATGCCAGAGGCAAGGAAAAGTTAAGCTCGAAGCGAGCGACAGGGTGAGCATACACAATACCGAAGCCAGCTGCGACACTGGGCAGTCCGCTTTGTAGTTCAGAGAGAGTTGACACTAGGGCATTCTGCACCTCACCATTGGTAGTAGGAGTGGCTTTCTGTGGGGTTTGCAGAGAAAGCAAGCGGCCACCGTTCAAGAAGGCCTGGAACCGCACGGGTTTCTCAGCACCAAGTCGGGGAAGCGGGAACAGCAGATTGGCGCTTCCGGCGGCGTACACATCGCCGCCAAGTGAATCAACGCCCTCCCGGGGACCAAGACCGCAGAGACGGAATCCACGGACATCAGTAGGTCCTCCGAGCTGGAAGCGGTCATTGACACGGGAAAGTTGAGGACGGGGGTTGGACCCCAGTCCAAGTGGGTAGAGAAGACCGGCACGGAATCCAGTGGTGAGGCTGACGCCGCTGTCACCCTTGATTCCTGGGATGGAAATAGGGATTGCACCCTGCGTCTCAATTTCCGACTTCCAAAAAGAGACATCGCCCTTGAGCGGGCCAATCCCGGCCAGCTCGTTGAAGGCCTTTGCATAGTAACCACGAGATGGCAGAAGGGCATTGTCCCGCTGGTCATTAATCCAGCTATGGAAAATGCTGCTCTTCACGCTGTCACCTGCGTCTGCGCGGACGGTAGGGGAGGCGTTCTCCGCAAGGCTAGTCACTTGTCTCCAGAAACCGTTGTATCCAAATTCGTGTCGGTGACCTGATTTGGACATCCATCGGAGCTTGCTCCAGCCACCCTTGAGAACCTCCTCGTGACTTGCCCATGACTTCTGGGTGGCGCTTGCAATACCACCAATTTCTAGGCGGAAATCGGGATCACCCAAGATCGGAGTCTCAAATGCAGCCTGGTAAGCGGAGCGTGTCCGGGTACCGAGCGAAGCGTTCAAGTTCAAAGTCTCGGCGCCACCGAAAACATTACGCCAGAGAAGGTTACCGTAAGCTGAACCCTCAGCGTTGCCCAAGTCTGTTCCGGTCTTCATCAGCACCCGGGACTTCTCCCGCGTCGCCAGATGGACATCGATGTTGCGCATGCCATTCTGGCCTTGCGACTCATCCAAGTAAACCGAAATAGGCTGGTGGAATAGGTCTGATATGATGTTAGTAGACACCCATTATTATTATTATCATTATCCCGTCTTCTCATACCGAAACGTCCAAGTTTATCTGCGGTAGCCGACACTTCCCGCAAAGCTTCGGACAGTGTATAAGGCCGACCCTTGTTTGCACTCAAAAGCGGGCTCAAGTTGCGTTCAAGGAAGCTTCGTCGGGTGTGGGGGGCACTGGTGACCTGAACAGAGGAGATGGTGCAGGGCAAGGTCGAGTTTTCATCGATCTAATAGACATCGCGATCAGTCGGGGAACTCCGCAAGCAAACACGAATTGCCTGTCATCGGGCTTCTAGGGTTTGGAGACCATACCAATTCAGCAAGTCGATTCTGAGCCTTTTGGTAAATAGCTTGCATGCGCTCATTAACGGCCTGCTGTTGCTCTTCCAACACCTTGGGGTCTGCTCGCTGTTGCAAACGCTCGAAGACCTAGAAGTGGATAGTCAATATAGCGTCGACTGGACATTCAGGCAACTCATGAGCTGCCTAAGATATGTACTAACACTCTCGTCTCCTTCAGCAAAAGAGGAAGACATCTTTGCGGCTGCAATGGCCAGAACTTTCGGCCTCCGGGGAATAGATCGGGGTGCGCGTGCCGAACCCGCAAGATATGGAACCAGCACGTGACCCATCGAACATGAGCGCCTGATTGCGACAATCCACCTTTGACTCCGCAACTTCTTTCACTGTCCATTTTCGTTCCTCGGTTTCGTTTTCTCGCTCATCAGACACTGGCTTGTCTTTTTTTGCTTTGTGAAGTCTCCTGCTTCTGCTCATATCTTCAAAGATGGCCACAAAAGCGGCTTTCAAACGGGTAAGTGGCCAGACCTCAGGCTAATCGGTTATCCGTGGATAATGTCTAACAATATTATAGCTCACCCGTGAATACCAAAATATCCAAAAGGATCCCACGCCATTTATTGTGACCCATCCGTCTGAGACCAACATCCTTGAGTAAGTGATATACATCTTCCCCCCACATTACTGCATTGCCGCCGAAGCTAACCTGCTCTAGATGGCATTACATCCTCACTGGACCTCCGGGGACTCCTTATGAAAATGGACAGTACTGGGGTACATTGATCTTCCCTCCGGAGTACCCATTTGCCCCTCCCGCCATCCGCATGCACACACCCAGTGGCCGATTCCAGCCTTCCACTCGACTCTGTCTAAGCATCAGCGACTTCCACCCGAAATCCTTCAACCCCGCCTGGGAAGTTTCGACCATTCTAATCGGACTTCTCTCTTTCATGACCAGTGAGGAAATGACCACAGGAAGTGTCAGTGGTTCAGAAAGTGAGCGCAGAGTGCTTGCCGCGCGATCTCGGTGGTGGAACTCGACTGGAGGAGGTTCTCATGTCAGCGCCACTGCCGGCGTCACTAGAACTTCCAAGGGTATCAACAATGTCAAGGCGGGAGATGGAGGCTTGAAGTTCCGCACAGAATGGCCTGAACTCGACCAGGAAAACTGGGCTTGGATGAAAGAGCATCGCATCGATTCCGCCACCGGCCAGATTTTGCCTGATCCCAATGCGCCCACCAAGTGTTCTCCAGAGACAAGTGCTTTACGTCGACGACCTAACGGTAGTGCTCCTGGCATCGGATCTGTCATGGATGGTGGACACGTTGCGAGAGAGGCTGGTCAAGGCTGGGCTGGACGAAACCGAATCTGGATCTGTGTTGCTGTCTTCTTTGGCTACGCACTGATCTCACGACTATTGAGCGATATGCGAGCATGAGATTGAACTAGGTTTTTTTTTTTTCTTTTTATATATTTTATCATGTTAGAATACCCTTTGTCTTCATGTTTTAACCTAGGCTTTCTTTCTTTTTTTCCTTTTTCTTTTTTTCTTTTTTTTTGGTTGCTGTTATCCTGTCCTTAGCGGGTTCGCAAGCATTATTCGGGCGCCATGGGCTCCCCCCCCCTTTTCTTTTTTCAAGACAATGAAGTGCAGAATTATTGAATACTTGAAGAACATTTATTCCAAATACCAAATACAGGTTACACCGTTAAGCACCGGATCATCCCAGACGATTAGCGCTGAATCGGGCTTGTGCTCCCCCGCATTGGCAACGTAACTACGCTCCTTTTCTCTTCTAAATCCGCCTTCACCCAACTGCGTAGCCTGCTATCCACTTCTTTATTGGTTTGTTTTCTGTGTTTTGCCTCTCTTCCTTTGCATTCCGAACTTGCCTTGGCCTTCGGATGGATCATCTGCAGCCTTTCACCTTTGGTTCGCCTCGGCATACCCATTCAGGTCAGTGCTTCCTGGTTTTGATACACTTGATATTGAGGGAGACCTTAACTGAACCCCGAATCCTGTTGGCCTTTTTTCTTGTGGCTCTTTTGCCTCTTTTGAGGCCATATTTACATCAATCTTGAGTGATATTGCTGTTTGTTTCCTATTTGTCTATGGACTCCCATCAGTCAGCAGCGTTAGAGTTGCCCCAAAGAGAACCTCGATCGTCAAGAGCTTGGACTGAAGTATCCGTCTAGAACCCAGGGCCAAAACTGCGCCGCTAGATCGGCCTTCCTTTACATTCATCGATCACGACGATGACTTGACCTCCAAGAGGATTAAAGATGTCAACGCACGCAAGGCTATTCGCTCCCATGTTATGCGCGATGTACGCCGACGTGAGAGACTCGCTGGGTTAAAACGAACATCCAGACAGAATCGCGGGCAATCCGATACTTCCAAGACCGTTGACGAATCTGATGAACAAAGACTGGTGTTGAGGGCTTCACCTCAGTCTTCTGCTTCGTCTTCCATACTGGACACAGACTCCGGAAACGGTTTTACCTCAATTTATCGTGGGCGTCCTGCCAGGTGGTGTGCTGGTTATCCTTTGCCTCTCCATTCAAATCCTAATCCACCTACATCATGGTTTCTTGATCCTTTCTTTACATTGCCCGGTACCAGTGAGCTTCCGTCGATGGTTGCACACTTGGTGTACTACTGTAAGTATTACTCATCCAGCGTTGCCTATTGTTCTGGTCGTTTTTTAGGTGCTCATACTGCATGAGCCTCCCCAGGACTATAGCTGACTACAGGGCCAAGGGAAAACAATATTCGTACCGATGACCTTTCCGAACACGAGCAAAGATTCGAACCAAGAGATGGAACTAATGGTTCGATCCTCATTCTCGGATCCGGGTAGTTTCTTTGGGCTGATGAGTATGTGTGCTGCACATCGTGCCGTTCTCGCGAGCCAGCGATCGGGTAATTGGGACTCGGTGCTCACCGACGACCCTGACTATTGTATGATGAGAGCAAAGTCCATTCAAGAGATGAGCGCAAAAGTACGGGATCCGAGTCGCAGACTCAGTAATGAAGCGTTTGATACCATAATCAACCTTCTCACTGGTTCGGTATGGATTCTGGCGATTCTGGCCGTGAGTGTCAGGTTGCAGTGCTGCAGTGTTGCTAACATCTCATAGCTGATTATCGGGGAGTTTAACGAGGTGCATACGCACCTAACAGGGCTTAAAAGTATGGTTGATCTGAGGGGTGGAATAACGGATGAGAGTATCCGTTCTTCCTCTATGTTGTCTGCCATCATCACGTATGTTTTCAGCCCACCCCCTATAATGGGTTCCGCTCACTGTTGATGAAACAGAACCGATATCAAAGCCGCCTCGGGCCTAATGACCAAACCCGTTTTCCCATTAACTTGGGATGCACAGCCAATCCCTTCGGAGATCCAACAACGAATTAGACCACTGGCTTCGTCTCCTCTCAACAGACTAGGCACGGGATTTTCTGCCAATACATTCCTCAGCCCCTCCTTATTGAAAATTATAAGTGTGCTTCGTGACATGGTATTCTTTAGCATCACTTATCAGACGAATCCTACAGCCATTAAGCCTGGTGACCAAGACTTTTTCCGCATCCTCAACTGCGAAGCAGAGCACCAACTTCTCAGCTATATCTATGCAGAAGGTTCTCCCAACCCGGAGCCCAATCTTCATCCCATTGAAGCAGTCACCCGAGTGGCTTCTATTTGTTACCTCAATCATTTTCTGATTGTCTCGCCTTCATCATCTGGATTGGGTCGAGCCCTTACGAAACACCTCAAGACAGCTTTGGATAGCTGCAAATTGTCTCTTCTTGTGGGATTGCCAAATCAAACCTTTGGACTTTATGTTTGGGCGTTATTCGTTGGAGCCCAAGGTGCCCTTGGACAGCCCGAGAGACAATGGTTTGTGGAGCGGCTGGCCCGTGTCGCCATGGTATGTGGATGGCATGCGTGGGAGCAGATTTCGAAACTTATGGCCGAATTTTTCTTTGTTGCAGCTTTGGACAGCTTGAATTGGCGCTCTATCTGGGACGAAGCGATGACTGGGTTTGTGATATCCGAGTCGGAGGAAGTGGAATTCTCATCTCTTCTTGAAACGGGTGTTCTCTCCCTTACTTAACTAGCTCCCAATTATGGGCACTTGTATATTTCGCACAGCAAAACAATTAGGAATAGTAATAATAAGCCAAAAATCAAAGGAATGTCAAAAGAATGTTCGATTGAAAAGACATGAATCTTTAAAGATGAAGTGTAAAACCCTTCAGGGCACTTGTTTACATTTCACCGCTTTAGTCTCAGCCTATCACGTGGCAGCTTTATGTCATCCAAAAAAAAAGTCCGCTTTCTCCGGTCTTTTATCGCGATCGCTTTCGCCTTGGGAACTTTCTTACCATAAATTTTTTGGACTTCATACTTCAAAATGGGTTGGTTCTGGGCAGACACCCCGCAGACTTCCGCAGTTTCGGTTCCACATGCGTCCTCGAACGCATCTCCTCCGGTTCGTTTTGCGCATACTGTACAGCTGTGATCATTTAGACTGACTCTTATCTAAAGCCGGGATGTCCGATGCATGAATCCGGCTCGAAGCCCTCGCTCTCTCCAGCATCTGCTGCCGAACTCCCCAGCAGCTGTCCCATGAAATCGAAAGATTCTCCATTACACTCGGCCCCAAAATCAACACCGGCGCAAACACCCCAGCCACCCACAGACACCGCGCCGCAGCCCTCAACTCTCTCAAAGCTTAATCCTCTGAACTACATGTTCTCGTCTATATCTCAAGAGCGAGCCGCTAATCAAACCGTTGACCTTCCTGTTGAGCGCGAAGGCTCTTCAATCCCAAGAGGCGACGGCGAAGGCAACTGGGAGTATCCGTCTCCGCAACAAATGTACAATGCCATGCTGCGCAAAGGCCACACAGACACACCACAGGATGCGGTTGAATCGATGGTTGCAGTGCACAACTTCCTGAATGAAGGTGCCTGGGACGAAATTGTGGGATGGGAGCGCGTATTCGCCAAGGGTCTTAAGTCTGGATGGGAGCACTGCCGCCGCGGTGAGGAAAATCTCAGCATGGACTTGACCTATGCAGACGAGAATGGTAAATTCGATTTGACCTCCCAACCTCGTCTACTCCGGTTCCAGGGTCGGCCGCAAGAGTGGTCACCTAAAGCACAGATATACCAGACACTGAGCTGGGCGTACCCGAGCAAGTTTGAGTAAGGATTATCTTCCCTGTGTTTACACCTAGGCAAATGCTGACTCCAGTTCCAACAGGACAAGCCCTCCATTTGACCGTCACGATTGGTATGTCATCCGCCAGACACCTTCGGGCCCGAAGGAAGTTCGATACGTGATCGATTACTACTCTGGGGATCCAGATCCCCACGGACTACCTGTCTTCCACCTTGATATCCGCCCTGCGTTAGATACACCGACAGCTGCTGTTGAGCGATTAATGAGGTGGGGAGGTGATGTCTGGTGGAGGGCTAGCGGCGCAAGTGTTCGTGAACAGGCCTCACGCTAAGAGTGCCTGGCAGCTGCAACAAGTCTGTCTGCTTCTCCACTCCAATGTAATTATTTCGAAGGCATGGCGCTGGCGTTCCATTGCTTATTTTCGTTTGTGCTTGTATGATATTTGTCTTCTTTCCTCTTGTCTTATATCGCAACCTCGGTCTTTTTCCCGTTAGTCTATTCTATGAAAAGAGACATATGATAATGATCCATGGATATATTTGCATTAATTTTGCAACCCCCCTCCAACCCAAAAAATATGAGAAGTTTCATGTTTTGCTTGCAGATCTTTTTAGAAATAGGTGTATTTCTCTAAAATATTCAAAAATAAATCAAGTATGCCTGTTTTTTGCATCCTATCCAATATTTCATATCAAAAGTGAAGAATTGGGCGTATATGGGACAAAAGAAGAACAGCGGTCGGTGTTATATATTAGGGGACAGTTGGTCATACTTGACGCAATACTCAACACTCTCAATGCTGGCCTGCAGCATTCCACGAGCCTCCAGGCCGACCCAAACCCAGAGCATTGAGTAGTCACCCGAGCGCACAGTTTCCAGGAATGAACTGCCAGATCCCAATTGTCGTAGAATAGGAAGGGCACTAGACAAAGTCAGCTTCGGTAGAACAAGTTGACAGCCTCGTGGAGAAAACTCACCTCTTGAACAGATCTAGGTTGGGGTTCAAGGTACGTCCTATTCCTTCAAGCAAAAGACATGAAATGACGACGTTGACAAAATCTCCTTCAAACCGAACGTGGTGCCCCCGGACCATAGTTAATACCTCACTGAGGATATCGCCAATCCTGACACTCCCCAGAGCGAAGGTTCGAGACTTGATACTCAGGACCAAATGCTGCATTTTCAGCGCAAATATCTCCGGATCAATGACCTCTTCCGGTGTTCGGCATCGCTCGACCATAAGTTGACCAGCCCGATATCCGTCAAATTCAGCAATAGCTCGAAAGAGATCCAGGAAGTTCTGTCGGTTGGTGTCATTTAGCTGAGTGACAAGACCAGTATCGATAAATATCAACTGCGGTCGATACCCCTCGTCATTGAGCTGGGAAAGAGCAGCCCTCCAATCCTCGGTGTCATTGAGGTTCGGACGTAACCGCTCGAGGACTGCCTCTGTCACATCAACTTCGGCCCGTGTGGGTGCATCCAATGCACGCGAACGCTTGCCAAGGGAGAGGTCCAGCTCGCTGGGTGTGTAGAAACGAACCATGATGTTCCCCGGATGGAGATCGGCATGGACAAAATTGTCTATGAGCAGCATATGCAAGAATGCATCAAGGCCTTCATTGGCAATATCGTGCTGATATGAACCCCCTCCAATATCCAAAAAGGTGGCCAACGGGATGCCCTGGGCAAATTCCTCAACCAGCACCTCACGGGTGGTGTATTCTAAGTATGGGTATGGGAACCAAGCGGTAGTGCGAGAATTGAATTTTTGGCGGAATATGACGAGGTTGGCGGCTTCAATCCGAAGGTCCAGCTGTAGCTTCATCATTTCACCAAACTGTTGTACTTCATCAGGGAAAGACAACCAGTGCATCGTAGGGATGATATTGATCATGTGAGCGAAAAATGACATGATCCGCAAGTCTCTATGTATCATTTGTTCAACCCTGGGGTGTTGCACCTTGATCGCGACATACGAAGATGGCACCCGCTGTGGTGAACTCTTGACCAGCACGTCGACATTTTTCCTAACCTTCTCGCCCAGCGTTGGTAGTTTTGGTTCGATGCCCAACTCTTCCTCATGGGTTGCAGCAAGGCTCGGCTTCAACTTCGCCTTGTAGACCTGTGCAATCGCCCCAACACCCAGTGGCTCCTCCTGGAACTCTTCGAATATGTCCTCGAATGGCAGTCCATTAAATGCTTTGCGGATGATACGCTTCGTCTGGTGAAGTGAGTGAGCGGGAGCGTTTGAGTGGAGTGACGACATTATGTTGCACATTTCCGGCGGGAAGATATCTGTCCGTGAAGCAGCCCATTGGCCAAGCTGTTCCAGAAGTCAGCTTGTCGGTTCAGTCTCAATGCATAGTTCTTCGCCAATCCGCCAATCAAACTTACCTTGATGAACGCAGGACCAGCCCGCTCCATTGCCTTCACCAAGAACCGATACCACCACAATGTGCCAGACCGCGCGCCACCCCGGCCCTGCACTTTGCGACCAACCCAGATGGCGGGTACCGTGGCGACGACCGGAATGAATATCATGGCAAGGTAAACGAATCGAACCCCAGTAGCGATAGGGTCATAGACATAACAATAGAAATAGACCCATATCGTCTGGCAGAGCTTCGAAAGGCCTTGCGCGTCGGGTGAAACCGCCTTCCGGACCTCTTCGCGCGAAGCCTCCAGCATCTGCATTTCCGCGGTCTTGTCATGGTCATCATGCTCTTTCGCAAGTTTCAAAAAAGCAGCTGGTGCCAGAGTGGCCATGAGCATCCCACCTATTACGGGAGCCCCTCGCGGGGTACCTTTTAGTAGTTGCCGAGGCCATGGCGGGCGACTGAAATGTTGTCGGGGGAGACGCGGAAGTCCATGCCTGAGACAGAAACGGCCGAAAAGACCGGCCGCCCTCATATTATCATGCAGGGATTAGCATAGAATGGCGAAGCTAGTATAAAAGCCGAAGTGGAAGTAAGAAGCAGCCTCGGAGTAGAGCTCCTGGTCAAGATCCTAGACGATAAACACGTGCTGCGACGTCATACATGAGCGGGTTGCCAAAAGGGACAAACAAGGCAAATAAGGCAAATAAGACAAACAAGACAAGCCTACCTTACATAAACCATCTTAAGCACCAGGGCTGGGCGGGATATCCATCCTTGGATAGATACACCTTGCACACTATTTGGTATGCATAACTTAGCTAATGATGAAGATAGAACTATTCATTGTTTACATATGTACATATGAAGGTTGTAGGCTCTAATCTTCCGAAGTCATCAACGCCATCAACGCCTGCATTCCACAACCACATTCCTCATCCTTTGTCCGCTTGCAATGAAACATTACCCAATCCGGCAATGTATACCGCATATCTTAGCTATTTTTTAAGGAGAGAGAGAGAGTCGAGGGGGGTCGATCTTGTTTTATAGCGGTTCCTGTTAGTGACTGCTAGGACTTCCAAGCCCCGAAAACGGATCCTCAAGCCTCAGTCAAACGACGGAAATATGGTCTTGCTTAATATTAAATTCGGCCATAATGCCCAGAGATTCACAACGACCTTTCCATTATCTTCAGTTTCTCGAACGACTGCCAGATGGCGCGGGAACTGTTAATCATGGGTCGTACCCAGAACCTTCGCGATATCGAGTCCAACAACGAGAAAAAGCACTCGCACTGGCATGATTGGGCCTTTGTCCTTCTGTGGGGCGTTATTGGCTATTCCTGCATCATTTTCATGGTGTTAGCCTACTCCAACCCGCGACTTATACCCTTTGATATCTCTTCATTGCTGTTTCGCAAGGAGATTTCTCCATTCTTCGCATTCTCACAAGGAACGGGTCATTACTCTAAGCCGCAGGGCTTCAAGATAGTCGGTCTAGTTCCCTTCCACTACCATGAGCGTACAGCAATCTTGGACTGCTATTTGCAGGTATGCACAGTCTCGCCGTTACTATATGGGTTAAGTCTAACATAATTCAAGAAAAACTTAGTCCATAATAATGGGTTTCTTGATCAGGTCGTCTTTGTGCCGCAGACCGATGACGCCGCCAGCATGGAATGGCTCTACTCTATCGTGAATCAAACGCCCGAGTATGCTATTTCTTCCCGTGGTCACGAAATGGAATGGGAAGTAGCAATGGATAATGTGATGTACATTCGAATCGACGGCGATATCGTGTTTCTGGAGGACAACGCCATCTCGACCATCGTCAAGACGAAACTCGACAATCCAAGCACGTTGATGGTGTCGGCCAATGTGATAAACGAGGCAGCTCTCGCATCTCTTCACAGTCATCCGGGAACTGCGCTTCCATATCTACCAGAATTGTACGACGTGAAACAACCATCCCGATCAAAGTCACAACTGGAGCATGACTGGCGTGCTTCGAGTCTCCCAAGCTGGCAGGGCCCGCTGAACTTCAAAGTAGGCAAGGGCTTCGATCCACCGTTTGAAGGGCATCGATGGCTACTTCCCAGAGATGCGGGCTCAGATCGAGATCCTATCGCGAGATCCGTATACACCGACACTGGCCCTACCCTGCATGACTGGACTGTTGGTGCACAGCAACATTACTCCTTCTTGCATCACCTGGAACACAATGATTTGGGCCGTTACAAATTCCCGATGTGGGTCGATCCAACAGAACCCACCAGCGAGAATTTTGGGTGCTTCTGGGGTAACGATGCTGTTGATGTGCACCGTGTTTTCCGCAACAATCAAAAGGGATCCTCGCACAATTGGCATATGTCGGATGGCTCTCGTCCGCATGTCATCATAGATGGCAAAGGGCTTGTTTCGCATTATTCTGCTCACCAAGGTGCGGCCGGTCTGGACGCTACGGATCTCATAACTCGTTACCGAGCATATGCGCAGGAGAATGTGTGTCTGCAGACCGAGTGATCTCAATCCCTGGGTAACAGATTGTGTTAATTGATGGAGGAAGTTACAAGTACATATACGTATATACCCACAATTTTGTTCAAGTTTCGCACGTCTATAATTAGGTTCTTATAAAAAAAGGATATTCTTTTTGCTCAGGTGCGTGAACTATCTTTGCATTATGCATTCAAATTATCATGCCTTGAGGGATGCAGACAGCAATTTTCATACCAGAGAGGTATTCCATGGCGTTATTACGAGTCCACTTCTAGACAATATTGGTTCGACATTTTAAGCCAAACCACATCATACACGACCATAATAACACTTGGTGTCCTAACTGCATCATACCATGTTGGAGCTCTTCAATTAAGCATCTGTCACAGCCTTCAACTGTGAGGCATTTGCTTTCACCAAGTCTTCCAGCATACCTCTATAACCCACGGGAAGCGCACCAGACTATTTCCCGGTCAGCAGATAACTAGCATTATTCTAGGGCAAAGAACTCACCTCATTCGTCAGTAGTCCTTGCACAAGCACGAAAGCATTGTCACGGTCTTTGATCTCTTGCGACTTGTCTGTCTCTTCAGCCTTATCTTGCTTCGAAGTGCCCCCGCCTAGGGTCGTCTTGAGCAACTCGGTAACCTCTGTCTTGTGCAAGCAGTCCACAACAGCGGCACAACCAAGTTTGTTTGTGGCCATTAGAGCTAGAGCAAACCAACCTTCACTGCGAACGACAGGCCACTGAGTTTGTGTGATCATCGCACCTACTGGCAGTGAAACACCCTCGTGCAGGGTGTACAGTCGATCAAGCAAGGACCTTGCTTCTTCATCTCCATCGCGAGCCTTGGGGCTAACAGTCCGACAAATAGAAGCAACTGTCCGTCCAATTTCAGTCCTGATTGGCGTGGAGTCTGTCTTCTCAAAAAGAGACAGGAGCAGAGAGAGATAGGTCCGTTGGTGAGCCGGGGAATCCAGATCCTGCGAGAGAGGAGCGAGAAGATGGGAAATGTTATCCGTCGAGGAGATAATCACCTGGCGCGCAATACTTGCAGCCGAGAATTGAACCTGCGGAACAGATTCATATGCCCATAATCGCGAAATGGCAGGAATGATACCAGCCTCTCCAAGAATGGCTCTGTTGTCGCCGGCAATTGCAAGGTTCTTCAGGAAACCAAGCGAAGAGTGCAGGACCGCACCACGGGCATTTCCCCTGAGAACGGATATCAATTCTTCGTGGATTTTCAGGTCCCGGACCATCACCTGGCAGACCTCATCGGACCGGGCGAGATTTCCAAGCATAACACAGGCGCAGATCTGAAGCTGATCTTCGGTTGCAACCACCCATGACTTCAACGTCTGTGAAAGAGCAGAGTCAAGGGGGTAGTATTGGGCGAACAACGGTGAGGCAGACACCTCAGCCAAAGCCTGGTTAATCTTGAGGCGGAGCTGTGCGAGAGCCTTGACATCTTCGCCCAAAGAAGGGTCCACCACAATCGAGAATGAATGGCGCAGGACGTCCAGCACGCCTTCCACCATACCATTCGAAATGCAGACACTCTGGAACCTTTCGTTTTCTAGGTAGGCAGCAAGAGAAGTTGCCAATGATGAGAAATGTGCAAAATCAAGAGTCTCATCAATGGCAAGCTCCATCAAAAGTAGAATGGTTCCGTCGGGGGACTTTTCAATACCTTCGGCTGTAAATTACATGTTAGGCCGGAAAACAGACTGGGGTTGAGATAAACCAATACCTTGCTCTGAGGCCAACTCAATCAAGTCGTATGAGAAATTGAATAGAGCCTCGTTGTCTTCGATCTCGCCATCTTTGATCAGCTTCAATAAGATGTAGGCTGCCCGATTGGCAGCTATCTGAGCATGTGCTGGTTCTGATACCACATTAGCAAGACATGTATCACCAGCCGGTTCTTTCTGAACATACTGTAATCCATGCAAATGTTATAGATGACCGGAATGGCAACAAAAATTAAATCCGGATCGAGGAAGTATCGAATGATAGCAAGGGTGTAGTTTCCCTTGACAACAATCTCCCTATTCTCATCTGCATCAACGTTAGTTATCTGGGCACATACGTGACTAATTGCAGCTTACCTGTATCGGCACAGGAGTTTCCAATAACTCGCAAAGAGTGAAGCAACAAGCTAGTATCAACATCGCCTTTCAAAGCAACCACATCGAGGAAGAATTTCAGAACACCAGATTGGCCGAATGGAGCACGCCATGAAGCTGAATCATAATTAGCAAGTCATAAAATCATCATGTAGATATGATTGACCCACGATCTCTGCTACCATTCGCAATAATCTCGGTAGCTTGGACCAAATACTCGGAGTTACAAGCCCAGAGCTTTTTCAGGGTAGCGCTCACGCTTTGTAGTGTGCCGGCGTCCCGTTGCCCACGTTTTGTGTTTGCATCGGCCTCTTCAAGAGATGCATGGAGCTCTTTGAGATCGAGACTATTTCCAGCCTCGTTGACCTCCTGGGCCTTCTCAATGATGTCTCGCAATTCACGAAACATCTCCTGTTGCTCTTCCGGGTCAATGGTTTCCGTTCGGGGTGGTAAAGAAGAAATTTCCGGTAGATCTGGGAGAATATTTTTGATAGAAGGCAATTCCAAACCACCCTCTTTCGAGACTGAGTGGCCAGCATCTTCATGAACGGCCAGTTTGGCGGTAGATATACCCGCGTCAGACATCTTGCCGAATCGAGGTCAGATAGTTGCCTCCGGACTATGGAGTAATTTGGAAGGGTCCGTGCTGAATTGAAGATATGAAGATACGAATTCCTTGGCCGAAGTGGAAAAGGCCTTGTCAGTTAGATGGAGGAGCCTAGATGGCAGCCTGTTGACCCCGTCGCAGCAATTTAAACACTGTAAACAAACAGCGTTTGCTCTGGTATGAAATTACTGGTGGCTTTTAATCAGACAATGAGCCTAAAATGGATTATTGATATTAGTGGAAGACAGGCGGCTCCCCAGAAATATCGCAGATACAAAGGAAGTTTAGACGACTTCGTGGAAAGACGAAGTGCGTTGCCTGAGGTGGATTCAGGCACCAACCTCGTTTAGATTAGGCCCGAGTAACTACAGTACTTTATATAGAGCCCATCATGTTTTCTGTTTACATCTTCACTTCATTTGGATTAAATACGAAAATATATACTATCTTGTACTGTCTGTATCTATCCACTGAGGACCGAATATCAATTATTGTTCGTGATCACGTGTTCCACTCGGACTGCTCTGTGTCGGAAGCAGTCGCAGGTAGACAAGAAAAGTAATTACCCGATAAATAGTGAATATAGATTCCCAGATAATATTTAATCCCACGTTAATTTGCGTACTTGTCAACTTTCATAGGCGAATATATATATATATATATACCCAATGAGTGAAAAAAGAAAAAAGAAAAAAAGACAAAAGAATGGAGCTGCGCGGAATCGAACCACGATATTCAAGGAATGAATCATGAAATTTCCCGGTTAGGGAGAATTACATAAGCTTGATGGACTAACCATTATCCTACAGTTCCTTAAACCAGTAGCCTATGGCTTCTAGTTTTGGGAAAAAGAACCCTCGATGTGTGGTCATATTTCGAAATCCTTTCAATTTTATGGTATGTGACACCAAGACCTTCACATGTACTAGTAAAGACATTCAGCATCCCAAAAAAGCTCACTTCAATGCTTAACCAGCATTATCTCGTAATTAAGCCCCTTTTTGCTCAGTATTAAAAATTCAAGGCAGATAAATCCATGAAATCCATTCCTTGGCCTAGGGTCTAGGGCACGCTCGGCAACGTGATCTCGGGCTTCCGTTGTATACCTTCCTTTCGCTAGCAATTACGGCCATTTCTGGCTTAAAAACAGTCACTACCAGCACTAATGATTTTATTAACCATCACATCCTACCTCGTAAACTACATGTTCTTTATTGAATTTTACTTTTCCAGTTGATCTGAGCAGGTAAATGCAGCATATTCTTCCTTAACTCGGCAATATCGGACTTATCTCAGTGATCGATGGAGTTATCAATGCCCATACAACTAGGTGTACGTGCAAAGCCGCTTTTCACGTTCAAGACAATGGAGGTACTTGAGCATTCGTTGTCCACGCAATTATTCACGAAAATGGTGATATTTCAGCCTCCCGGGGTTGGAGGTGCAGGTGGCAGCCCTGGAGGGATTACCCACATTTGTAATCAGATACCTGAGCTCCGGAGATTGGAGGTTAGCTATGAGATATGTATGGATTGATAATGAACAATGCGTGTTCAAATCTCACCCCAGAACACATATAAGTGAGTAAGACATCTAGGTGTTATACTTCAGTTGCATTTGACCGAACCCACTTCCAATCAAATCGACCACTCGAGATGCTCATTGTCCTTTTCTGTATCTAACTATAGAGCTCCAAAGAATAGTTAGAACCCATAATGGCACCGATTATTGTCTTCATGACCGGTGCCAATCGTGGCTTAGGCCCAGGGCTGGTCAAGGGTTTCGTCGGTAAACTAGACCATGTAAATTCTTTTTTTTTTTTTTCCACCTCCATTTGCAATTCCGCGCAGTCACTAACACTATGTCCCGGATAGATTATTATAGCTGCCGTCCGTGACCAAGCGCACTCGACCGCTTAGGCACTTGCCGAGCCGTTTATAGGCGAGGATAGCCATATTATAGTAGTTAAGTATGAAGTGAGCGTTGAGTAGTCTGCCTTTAATACTATTAAAGAAGCCACCAATTAGGGTATCATCCACCTTGATATTGCCGTCGCTAATGCAGGCATTACCAAATTATGTCCACTCGACAAGGACGTCAAGCGTACCGATATAGTCGAGTATATTGATGTCAACGTGCTAAGCGCTGTAACATTATACCAGGCTACACGCAGTCTACTACATAAGTCGACCGAAAAGTCCATCTATGCCATTATAGGATCTAGGGCCGGTATCTAGCGTATGCCTACCCAAATCTGGGACACAGTAAATGGAAGCTAATCATTTCTAAATAGTAAAATTGCATTCTTTATATTTGTAGCTAATTTCTTAGTATTAATGCAAATAGGTGCAAAACAGTCTAGATGCCAACCTCTAGTCGCGGGTGCGGTGTATGGCGCATCAAAGTCAATTGTCAACTGGTACGGCATCCGGACAACGCCGCGGATGAGTGGCCTAATGCGTTTGTCTTAGGTGGTGATCATAGTTTCATAGATCATGGGCAGGTCGGAAGACCCCGAGTCTAGGTCAAGCTAGGGTTTCTCACATGAAGTTCTCTTGCAATACACATGTATGAGAATATGCTGCCTCATCAATGACTCTGGCTCCTATGACAATGGTCAAGGTCAAGTGTGAAAGAATATGTATGCTGCAGTGAGCGTATTTATCGATGCCGAGTCGGTTTCCTTACATAATCTAGTTCGTGCCCATATTCTCAAAGCGGAAGGGCAGGTATAACCTATGTTCGTCCTTCTCTTGTTTTTGATCTTTTTATATGTCTTTTAAACATATGCAGAGATTAGACGTAAGTGAATAGATAAATATTAATTAAAAAAAAAAAGAACATATAACAAACTTCAAATTCCAAATTCCCTGTCTATACATGTACAATATAGGTATCTCATAGACTTGGCAGGTACACAAGACCAGTGACCCGGGCGCCAAGAAGCGCATCGCCCAAGCTGGCCTTTGCCGCATACAGCACTGCAACACCTCCGAGTCCTTCATTTTTGCTACGATAAACTGGTGCTATATTCACAATTTATTTCTCTCCTCTCCTTTGTGAATCTCTTGTTTTGTCTACCTGTTTCACCATGACGCGCGCTGTCCAGACCCTCTCCGTTCTTCTCCTTGTCTCCTCGGTATGCTACGAAGTCTCTCCATCGTAGAAGGAACACAATCCCGCATGGATCTTACTGACAATCGATCAGCTCTACCTTTCTCTTTTCCTTGGACTCGTCCCCCTGAACGAGACTGTCCAGACTGAAATCATTCCAGTTGTACGTTACACTCCGTCAACCTCCCCGACTCCCAACCCCGATGTTTGAATCTGTCGATGGAAGAAGAACTAATCCATAATTACCTAGCTCCCATTCTACGCGCTTATTGTCTTCGCTTGCTACCTCCTCGCACGCTTGGGTGTGGCGATCTTCACCTTCAACGATGTCCCCGAAGCGCACGCTGAGCTACAAAAGGAGATCGAGCTGGCCAAAGTGGAGTTGCGCCAGGGCAACATTGATGTCGATTAAGCGAGAGATAGCTGCGGGCATGGACTAGGCGGATAACCAGACACTCGGGTCCCGAACCCAGGCAAACAGGGTCTGGGTTTGGGTCTGGGTCTGAGAAGTTCAGGCTGTGTGGATTGGTGCTTGGCCGCAGAGGCTTTTGTCTTCGCACGGATTGTAAAGGCTGCGCCGGGTCAATATAATACGCTACGCCCCAGTGACTTTGTGTTTCCCGCTACCAATACTATACTCTCTTGATACCCGTATACAATGCAATGTCTGCAAAATGATATTCGACGACCCCAGGCCTAGGTTTCCCGTCGGTGTCTACAACAAGACTACCGGTTATTACTGGAAATTTTGGTTCAGAAAAAATGGACCATCGAGTGCAAGAGCAGTCTCGAGTCAAAAAGCCTTCGGAAGACAGCCTGCCAAAAAGAAAGAACTCTTTCTATAGAAATTCATCAAGGATATCGTAGAGAATACATGCTCAGGTTTATGCACTTGGTCTGAGCATGGACAGTAAAACAAGGACCAAAAGAGTCACCCATATAAACCATCAGAGCGCCGCGCAAAAGGGAATGCTTATGATAACGTAGTCATTCGCTTAATCGACTTTGGGCGAGGGTTCTCCTAGGACGGTCGTGGTGGAGGGCTCTTCGGTGATTTTCTCCGTCTCGGCCGGAAGAGCGACGATAGGGTTTTTCTTAGCCAGCTTATCGTGGTCTTCAATGTCACTGCAGAAAGAAAGGGAAAAGAAAACAAATCAGTCACAATCCAAATAGAAATTTCGAGTTATAACATACTCAGCCTCCCAAGGGTAGCAGATCCAGACATCCCCAGTGGTGACCGCGGCGTGGTAACGCTTGGGGTTCATCGCGATACCGGGCAGTTTACCCTTCTTCGTCTTTATCTTGTTCTGTTCAAGTTGTCAGCCAAACCTAACAGCCTGCAGATATATATAAAGACACATACGTGCAGAACGAAGACATGGAATTTAGTTTCCTCGCCCTTCAAGGGGCTACCGGAAGGGAGCTGCTTTTGGGCTACTTTAACATCCTTCTGAAGCTCCTCCACGGCATATTGTAGGGTTGTGCGGGTATCGTCGACCTCGTCAACGATAAGAACGTTCTTGCCGATCAAGTTGATCATCGAGGAGTTCACGTCGAGCCATTGCAAACGCTTGACCTCGGTACCGGGGACCTCTTCAACGCTATTTTTGGCCAAGCGCTCGTAGAGGGACAGACCGATGGCCTGGATGGGGATATTACTCCCATCTTCCTTCTTCATGAAGGACCTGTTTGGCGAGCAGGGATCAGTACGGTCGAGATGAAGAGGCACGTGGGGATTGAACGTACCGGAGGATGCGGGCAGGGATATAACCACCGCCACCTATGGCGATTATAAGGTTGATTCCCCAGTTATTGAGCTCTTCCGCGGATTCCTTGCAAAGTTCGTGGACCTGTCGAGGATACTTGCGTTAGTCTTGGTCCTTTTAGGGTTCGGGGAAATTATAATAGTGGACTGCGATAAGACAATCTCCAATTTTTGCGGGGTGGAGGGAGATCTTGATGATGTTTCATGTGTGTCTTCGACGTCTTCAACATCTTTTTTTTTGGACTGACACAACAAGATAATGTCCGGGTCAATAGATTGGGGTTCTTACATCATTGTAAGTGGCATAGTGTTTCTGGTCTTCCGGCATATTGGCGATTGTTAGGACGATTCTGAAATTGGAGAGATACGAAGATAGTAAATGACAATCCAATAGAGATCAAGTATCAAGAAGTGAAGTATTCAGAGCTGAGGAATATTTTCCCACAGAGAGGGAAAAAACGGAGTGGGAAAAAAAAAAGGGAAAATTTAAAAAAAAAATCTTATCGGACCGAAAGCTCATCGGCCCGCATGTGCGGGGCTCTTCCAAGGTTATTTGTGTTACTCCTTGTTATGTACAGAATAGTATGTACATGGATGTATGTCTACAGCTCGACCCTGCATATATTCAGATCCATATTGACATGCATTTCATACTACTCTATAACACCTAAGTGTAACAACTAGGCTCAGGTACTTCATGCACTAGTGCATACCGTCCCAATTCCCGATTCTTGTACGCCACAGGATCTTGAAGAGTATGCACTCGAATATCCCGCCAGAACCGATCCAATCCAACTTTTGAGGCAGTGGCCTGGGCTACAGACACTTCAAATACACCAGAAGTAACTCTGAGTCCGACATCTGTGGACCACCTTGATACTAGCCACCCATTCCGCAACCTCTCCACGTTCCTGGACCGTGGGACCAGATTTCTGCGCTTGATACCGAGTATCAAGGCCCGAGAGTCGATCCCCTGCTCGATCAGCAAGGACTTCTGTTGCACGCAGATGCGCAAAGAAGTTGCCATAGCGTTCGAGGATGTAGAACTCATCCGTCGCTGATTCCTTGTTGTCGCCGCCGAAAGGCTAAGCACGTGTTGCGGTCGTAGTGTATCTGGGGGCGAAATTCAAAGCACCAAGAGCAATGCCCAAGTAGAAATTGCTGAAGACCAGTTGGATACTATGGGAAAAGGCGAGTAAGCACTGAGCCATGCAACCTGTCATCGCGAGGCTTCTTGGTAGCTGCATCCCAGCCCAGTGCATCTGACCAAGAAGCACGGACATTCTCTATCTTCATGCTTCCCGAACTCGGTCAGGCGTAACCCAATATTGTGCCAGTTATGAGCAAACTGGATACCGGGCTGTTGGGTCTCGGCCAAAGCAAAGATGCGATCCTGAGTGCCATTCAATATTCCTTCAAGGACTGTGAGGTCGGACACAACGCCTCCAATGTTGAAGTGCTTGTTACCGGTGAATACGATATGGTTTCCATCTGGAGTGATCTTCAGGTTATTGTCGCGTGGGTTCACGGCGCCTCCAACCAAGTAGTTGTTCGAAATAATCAGCTGGTTGGTTCGGTCGGCTTGTTCAGGAGTGCCCAGAGAAGATGATAGCCAAGCAGCATACCGATAGACCTGTCTTCTGGTTAGAGACTATCCTTGGGAGCCATGAGGAATACTGAAGTCGTACCCATCTGTCTTTGCAACCTCTCTTATTGCCCTATATCCAACATTCCAGGATTGCTCGCCACCACCATACTTCTTCGGTCCTAGAAGCTTTGTCAAGCCCGAATGCTTGGGCAAGGCCACTTCAGCGCGCGGTGATTTGTTCTGGTCTCTTTGTGCCGTATCCTTGGCTAGCACCTCGGAGACCTCCCGGGCTCTAGCAATCCATGCTTCTTCGGTGTCCGGGAGATTGGACCATCTGATTTCATACTCAGCGTAGATAGCGGGGTCTGTCGCTGGAACACTAGATTGGGACATGATGGCAGGGTACATGCAGTATAGCTGATCAGTTCACATTAAATAGACTATTCTTTTTCATGGCTGGGATATGAGACAACTTGTATATGAACAGTTCCTTCGCGGGGAAACACATTACATGCTTGTCACTCCACGCAATGCCGTGTCGCCCAAACACCCAAAAATAAGATTCGTAAACTCCAGATTCTTCAGATTCTTCAAACAAATAGAATATGTCGTTATGGCTCGGTATGGATATCGAAGGTAGCACCGCGATTTATAAAAAAGCACAAATGAATCATTAAGGGTTTACCTCTCTTGGTGAATTTCCGTTGCACAATCGCTTGTACTTAGATCCTTCAATGTTGCCAATAGTCCTTGCTCGCACATCACTCCAGATCAAATTTGTCCATCTGAATTGGATGACCTCTTTCTGAATTGGATGACCTCTTTCTGTAGTTTCAATGTCTGTAGACAAACGCCCCAGATAATAGTATTGAACAAACTGTAGCTCGTCGTGGTCAGACCCATGGCCCCGGAAGCGAAAGGCGAGTGTTGCCCCTCCCGAAGCGCCGACTGTTGAATGTGTCCTTAATGTTTGGGCAGGCAAAAACCCGAGAGTCACATACGTATGACTTGGGATTCTACCATAAAGGTGTGGCTCGAGGGATAACCGCACCAGGCATTATGACCGTGCGATTTTATGCGAATCATATGAGCTACCTTGCTTCATCCACTGTCCTGCAGGAGATTTTGCGGTGACCAGTACTCTTTCTCAGGGCCCTGGGCATCCAACCACACTAGACCATCAGCAAGCAGGTCGTCGATTACAGTTTGTGCTCGAGCTTTTTCCCATTTGAGGTTCAACCGCAACATTGAAATGGTCACAAAGCCCAGCACCTGAATCACTTCCAAGACTGTTGCCTGGTCGGTGTTGAGTTCTTTGGGGATGGACCGAATATACTGCTTGCTGCCCACCTTGACGATGGAGAACCCGGAGCCAAGGGGCTCGAGAGACCGAACTGCTCGTAAGATGTCGTCACTGTCAACCACATATTTCAGTTAGTCACTTGTATAGATATCCGTATATCCTGAAGGAATAGCTCCATACTCTGAAACCTCGAGCCCACTCCCGATCGCCCTGCCCTTCCCCACTCGCTTTCGACACTCCTCAACACCAATCAGCCCACCATTTTCGCTCCTGGTCTCTCTGCATAACTCCACAACCCTAACTGCGACTTCAAAGTAAAAGTCATTCATATCTCCTCCCATAATTTGGGTCCAGAAGCTACCCCCCTCTCCCAGTCCGCGACGGCCATTCTTGCCCTTGACGTTGCTTGCGGCAAGGGGATCAACCCCAATAGTGTTGCACATGCGCGCAAACTCTGCTCGAAATGTCGGGTTGGACTTGATCGTAGAGCTATGTTCTAGCGCAAATGTGTGGAGCAACGACTGGAAAACCGACAACTGGGTCTGCAGGGAGGCAGTATGGGTAGAGCGAAGATTGGCGCCATGAGTAGCATAAGATTGCGTCGCCTGCGTTCGGTTTGCGAAAGCCCCGAGGCCAACTCCGCGACGAGACATATTTTATGAGTGTAAAGGGAACCTGGTTCACTTGATAGTCCTAGTTACGTGTAGTTGTACTTACCCAGGCGGGCCAGATATGAAGTCATCTAATAAGAGGTAAACCCTTATCTTAAGACCGATAAGGGTTGTATCCACAACAGGTTAGCGTTAGATAATTCATAGGCTAGCCACATAGGCTAGCCACATATGGCTAGATGACCCACACCCGCACAAGCGAAGTCTCTTCTTACATTCCTTTTCTTCGAACTTTTCTTCTTCCTTTGACATCCTTCGACAACCAGCCGACTCTCGACCTCGTCCGGACCTTCAAAATGGCCGCTACTACGTATGATTCCCAATGACTTCTTCCGTCGACTGATGCAATCTCTGCTCGAGTTTGTAAGGTTGCGGGTATAGTCGTCCTTCTCGCTGGGGATGCCAGCCGTTTGTCCACAACGATGATGGCTAGGCACCAGCTCGATCCTTCCTGCCCTCTACCTCGATTCCAAATATCTCGGATACACTTCCTGTCTATCATGGAGCAAAATTTGGATACGAAAGAAGGGTGATGGAGTCTTGAGGTTGAAAGTGCCTGGCGCCTTCTCCTCCAAAAATATTGTTGTGTACTATCGTTCTCGGGCGCTCATGATGTGGTAAGAGCATCGTGATCCTGGAGCGAAAGAGTGTCAACATATTTCCTGAACATTGTTCGGGGTTTTGTCGGATGAAGGCATCAATGGCATCTTGCGGGTGATCGGGCTTGCAAACACTATGCTGGAATATGCATGGCTAGTACCAAACTGTCGATCATGAAACTCCAGTGCCTTGGCCCTCACTGATTAAAGACATTTCGTCGAGTTCTTGTATGCCTTCAGTTGAGAATGTGGCGCTATATGCTGCAATTCTTTCACTCGGCGAATTGTCACAGTCTTGATCTCTCCTGGACAGACTGTTCTAACATTGCACAGCTCCGTTCCCACCCAGAACCAGGTCCTCGTTCCCGAGACCCTTCTGAAGAAGCGCAAGTCCCAAGAGGCTGCCCGCGCTGAGCGCCGTGCCGAGGCCGAGAAGACCAAGAAGGTCAGTTTTCCTCCCTCTATCCCACTTGACACACTTCCCCAACTACATGATGCATAAAACCATTCACGATGACTAGACCGCTACCACGGTCAATGCTGTCGTCTGTCAACCATCTTTCGGGTCTGACATTAGTTACACAAACTACTTGCCATTTTCTTCACATGACTTTGGAGGACTCTCATGCTGACTGAGATTCACATAGGCCAACAAGGAGAAGCGTGGTGTTATCTTCAAGCGTGCCGAGTCCTACGTCCAGGAGTACCGCACCGCTGAGCGCGAGAAGATCCGCCTCAACCGCGTTGCTCGCCAGGAGGGCAGCTTCTTCGTTGAGGGTGAGCCCAAGCTCGTCTTCGTTGTCCGTATCAAGGGTATCAACAAGATTGCTCCCAAGCCCCGCAAGATCCTCCAGCTTCTGCGTCTGCTCCAGATCAACTCTGGTACTTTCATTCGTCTCACCAAGGCTACTCAGGAGATGTTGACCATCGTCAACCCCTACATTGCCTACGGTTACCCCAACCTGAAGTCCGTCCGCGAGCTTCTGTACAAGCGTGGTTACGGAAAGGTCGACAAGCAGCGCACTCCCCTCACCGACAACCAGATCATCGAGGAGCACCTCGGCAAGTTCGGCATTGTCTGCATGGAGGATCTGATCCACGAGATCTACACCGTTGGCCCTAACTTCAAGCAGGCCAACAACTTCCTCTGGCCCTTCAAGCTGTCCAACCCCACCGGCGGTTTCCGCACTCGCAAGTTCAAGCACTACATCGAGGGTGGTGACACCGGTAACCGTGAGGAGAACATCAACGGTCTCATCCGCCAGATGAACTAGATTTCTTCTCATGAGGAATTCGGGTTGGAGCGTTCTCTGAGCGCAGCTCCAAAAATTTTACAAAATTTAACGACTTTACTGTCTTGGGTTGTTTTTTGGCACGGGCTGTTTATATCCACTAGTCAATTTTTTAGCGATACGATGGTCTGGGATTTCCGATCAATTTAATGCTTCAAACAACCCAATTGCATGGTCATGGACCTGGTTCCTGTCGTACTTTGTCTCGTAATTGTACCGAATAATCAATTGTATTCCCACCTGGGTAGTCTTCAATTACAACCTTTTACGGAGTTCTGCGTACTAAAGTCGACTTTTGTGCCGAAGACCGTCCCAAGGTCCGAATCTCGTTGAGTTACCCTGTCGATTGATTCCGAAGCTTTGTTGTTAAAGCCACTTTCACGATTTATACACCAGTGCCCTTGTCTTATTGCCCCGTAGTAGTCAGTTAGCTTATTATAGTGCTTTGTTCAGAAGTATGTTGTCAATTCACATGTGCCTCCATCATATCCTTCTTTTTATTTTATTTCATGAATCCTATCAAGTTTCCCCCCCCCGATTTCCGAGATTTCCACCCAGAGGCAACCAACCAATACCGACCAGACCAGAACTTTACAATTCTAACTTTTGGACGACATATATATCCATTCGATATCCATCGATCTAAAATATACAAAAAAAATGCTCACACTCGGAGTCGAACCGAGGATCTCATGATTACTAGTCATGCGCTTTACCACTAAGCCATGCGAGCTGATTGGTGGGAGAAGGGCATATGTTTGTTTATATAAACAATTTACTGCACAGATCGATGACAAGGCTCAAAAGTTTCAACATTTCTACGTCATCTCACATACATTATATTCTAATGACCTTATGAACTCTCCTATCACGATCAACCACAAGGCGGAGTTGCCGTCCTTGCCAGTCTGGGTTCGATACTGATGGGTTATGTGGCGTAGGCTTGAAAGCGCCTTCGCGGAGGGGTTCAGTAAAGAGCTCGTAGGATGGGTAATCTATCGATCATTTGAGTCAGTATATTCTGCCGTTAATGGTATTATCGCTCTCACAAGTATATGCATACATCCGTCCACAAAGTGGTTGACCTGTTCTTCGGTCATTCCAACGCCTTTGGCAGCACGGAGCGTGCGTTCCTGTTCCTGGCGCCATTCGTAGACGAAACGAGGGTTTTCGGCATCGCTGAAATTAGTTAGTGAAAGGAGATATGTCAAGTGGTAAAAGAGCTCATACATATGGATCAAAGCATCAAGCTTGCTGCGAAGGGAAAGGAAACCTATGTTAGCAAAGCTTCTAGTTGGGCAGTCTCCGATGGCCGAGGAAACCCACTCAGTCAAGGCATCATATTGCTTCAAAGCGTCGTTTACAGCTTTGACATCCTCAAACTTGACGTGGCCTAGTCGTCCATCATATTTGCCGTTCTCCTTTTGTTGCACGGCGGCCTCCCATTTCGCACGCAGTGTTTGGTCATTCCACGCACGAAATCCGACACACCACCCTTCGAAGATCACGACCTTGACTTTCTCCTGACCCGCTTCATTGACGACGTTCCATTGTGTCTTTGGCACACGGTCACCCTGGCCCTCGAACGCAGACTTGTCATACTGTGGAATGGCTGTCGGACGTTCAGCAGCGAGCGAAGCAAACACTTCCTCACCCAATGCGAGGTCGTGAGTTGAAGGCTGACCACGATGCTGCAGGAGGGGGTTTGAAGGATGCGCTTGTGCCAGAGCCACCTGATTGACGTGGTCAAGGTAGATATCGTCGAGCGACAACGTCACGACCGAGAGCGAGTATGGTTCCGAGCGGAGGGTATCATTGAGAGCGGATACCTATGGAAATTAGTATTAGAATCCGGTCCGAGGAAATGAACGAGATCCCGAGGCATGGGAAATTGACCAGTTCTGGATCTACTTACCAGGACTGTCTTGCCCGCACCCTGCACGCCATTGAGGCCGATGAAAAACGGCGGGGTACTTGGGTTGCCGCGGTGCCGCTCGGTATGAACGCGCAGGCGATCGAGTAGGAAGGGGATGCAGTGCTGTGACTTGTCGTCCACGATTTCAGGCATTTTGGATTTTAATTACCGAATCCTTGTAGTTTTCTATTGCACGCCTTTTGTATCTATCGGCTACGGTGTGCGGGAAGTTTCCCCCCAATCGGCCGAGTGAATCTGGGGTCATCCCCCCACGGGGGTTATATCCAGCCGCTACTTTTGCTTGACCATATTAAGAATTTTATAGAGAAGTGCGTTGAATCGAGTGAAGCAGTGAAATAAGTGAAATAGTAAAAATAGCAAAAAAAAACATACAAAAAAGATGTAGAAGTGCACATGACAATGACGTCTTACCCGTCACATGCCTGAGTCAGCAAGTACTCGGCTCCTACCTACTTGGACAGAGWCATTTACAGAGATATTGTATAATATTGTACATTGTACATTTTAGTATATAGTACATACTTATATCTCATGAATAAAGTAATAGTCTATAATATCTATTCCTTAAAATTACAAATACTTAAAAATGATCTAGATGTACTATACATATACTATATACTATATACTATGGAGTACGGCATGTGATCCGGGTCGTGCCATTGTAACAATACCCCAATATTTCACCGTTACAAAACCAACCCAAACGTGCCGAGGTCCTCAGCTTGCCGAGTTGCTTTAAACTCCCCTCTTCTCCAGCTTTCTTCTTTTATTTTCTTTCTATTACTTAACTTTCGGATCATATACACAGAATGTCCGAGTTGCGATTCGATAACCAAACGGTGGTCGTCACCGGTGCCGGTGGTGGCCTGGGGAAAGCATATGCTCTCTTCTTCGCCTCAAGGGGCGCAAATGTCGTTGTGAATGACCTCGGTGTCTCTCACAAGGGCGAGGGCAAGTCAGGAAAGGTATGTCGAACACCTCCGAACCAGATAGACCGACACTGACAGCTACCCCAGGCCGCAGATGTTGTCGTTGAGGAGATCCGCGCCGCTGGCGGTAAGGCCGTCGCCAACTACGACAGCGTCGAGAACGGTGATGCTATCATCGAGACCGCTATTAAGGCCTTCGGCCGCATTGACATTCTGCTTAATAATGCTGGTATCCTACGGGATGTCAGCTTTAAGAACATGAAGGATGCCGACTGGGATTTGATCAACAGAGTTCACACCTACGGTGCATACAAGGTGAGAATCCTCGGACAAATACAAACAAGCCTCTGAAGCAGGAACTGATGACCCATTCTCTGGATAGTGTGCAAGAGCTGCGTGGCCTCACTTCCGCAAACAAAAGTTCGGCCGTGTTATTAACACTGCCTCGGCTGCTGGTCTATTTGGCAGCTTTGGCCAGGCCAACTACTCAGCTGCCAAGCTCGGCCAGGTCGGTTTCACCGAGACCCTAGCTAAAGAGGGTGCCAAGTACAACATTATTGCCAATGTTATTGCCCCCATTGGTAAGCAAGCCGGAAACCCCGCATGAAATGACGAAGCTAATCCCAAATTAGCTGCGAGCCGCATGACTGCAACTGTCATGCCCCCTGATGTCCTGGAGAACCTTAAGCCCGACTGGGTGGTTCCTTTGGTCGCTGCTCTCGTGCACTCATCTAACACTACAGAGACCGGTGGTATCTACGAGGTCGGTGGTGGCCACGTTGCCAAGCTCCGCTGGGAGCGAGCTAAGGGTGCTCTCCTGAAGACCGATGACTCCCTGACCCCTGGTGCTATCGCTCGGAAGTGGAACGATGTCAATGATTTCTCTCAGCCTGAATACCCCACGGGCCCTGCCGACTTCATGGCCTTCTTGGAAGACGGCCTGAAGACGCCCAGCGCCCAGCCTGGAGAGGAGCCTGATTTCAAGGGTCGTGTTGCCCTGGTCACTGGAGGTGGTGCCGGTCTCGGCCGCGCATACTGCTTGCAGTTTGCTAAGCTCGGTGCCTCCGTTGTGGTCAACGATCTTGTTGACCCTGAGCCTGTGGTCCAGGAAATCAAGAAGCTCGGTGGTAAGGCTGTTGGCAACAAGGCCAACTGCGAGGACGGCGACGCCGTCGTCAAGAGCGCCATTGATGCCTTCGGCCGTATTGATGTCTTGGTGAACAACGCTGGCATCCTGCGCGACAAGGCTTTCACCAACATGGATGACAACTTGTGGAACTCCGTTGTTAATGTCCACCTCCGTGGTACCTACAAGGTGACCAAGGCCGCTTGGCCCTACTTCCTCAAGCAGAAGTACGGTCGTGTTGTCAACACTGCCAGTACCAGCGGTATCTACGGCAACTTCGGCCAGGCCAACTACGCTGCTGCCAAGCTTGGTATCCTGGGTCTTTCCCGCACTCTAGCTTTGGAGGGTGCCAAGTACAACATTAAGGTCAACACCATTGCTCCTAATGCGGGTACCAACATGACCCGTACCATTATGCCCGAGGAGATGGTCCAGGCTTTCAAGCCTGACTATGTTGCCCCCCTTGTGGTCTTGCTGTGCTCTGACATGGCCCCTGAGCCTTCCACCAAGGGTCTGTTTGAGTGTGGTAGCGGTTGGTTCGGCCGTACCCGCTGGCAGCGCGCTGGCGGCCACGGCTTCCCCGTTGACGTCAAGCTGACCCCCGAGGAGGTGGTTCGTAACTGGAAACAAATCACCAACTTCGATGATGGTCGCGCTGATCACCCCGAGGACGGCCAGGCCGGCGCGGAGAAGATCATGGCGAACATGTCTAACCGCGTGCACGGCGATGCTTCCACCGAGAATGAGACCCTGAAGAACATTGAGAAGGCCAAGGCCCTTTCGAGCGAAGGCACTCCCTTCAACTACGAGGATCGCGATGTCATCCTGTACAACCTCAGCTTAGGCGCCAAGCGCACCGACCTGCCTTTGGTCTACGAGAATAACGACCAATTCCAGGCTCTTCCCTCGTATGGTGTTGTCCCCTGGTTCAACACCGCTACTCCCTGGAACATGGATGACTTGGTGAAGGACTTCTCCCCCATGATGCTGCTTCACGGCGAGCAGTACATGGAGGTTCGCAAGTTCCCAATCCCCACCACAGCCAATACCCTGACCTATCCCAAGCTTATTGATGTTATCGACAAGGGTAATGCGGCCATCGTCGTGGCCGGGTACACAACCAAGGATGCCAAGACCGGTGAGGATCTGTTCTACAACGAGTCCAGCGTCTTCATCCGCGGCAGCGGCGGCTTCGGGGGCTCTCCCAAGCCCACTGCCATGCGCTCCAAGGCTGCCACTGCTGCATATAAGGCGCCGCAGCGTCAGCCCGATGCCGTGGTTGAGGAGAAGACCTCTGAGGACCAGGCAGCGCTGTACCGCCTGAACGGTGACCGCAACCCACTCCACATCGACCCCGAGTTCAGCAAGGTCGGCGGCTTCAAGACCCCTATCCTACACGGTCTTTGCTCCCTCGGTGTGTCGGCCAAGGCTGTCTTCTCCAAGTATGGTCCCTACAAAAACCTGAAGGTTCGCTTCGCGGGTGTTGTCCTGCCTGGCCAGACCCTCAAGACTGAGATGTGGAAGGAGGGCAACACCGTCCTCTTCCAGGCCACCGTTGTTGAGACTGGCAAGCCTGCCATCACCGGCGCCGGTGCCGAGCTCTTGGAAGGCGCTAAGGCCAAGCTGTAAAATATGAAATCTTTGGTTGAAGCGATATTCCCGTTGGCAAAGCGAATCGGCAAGCTTGGATTCAGACTGTTGGTTTTTTTTTTTTTTTCTCCCCCTTTTGTATATACTACCTATGTACCTGTGCTTTTTTGGTTTTCTGTTTTCCCCATGAGGCCAATGAGATTCATCTGAATTTGGTAACCATACCGACTTGGAAATTCTACATATATGTACACTTTTAGAATAGTTTGGACCGGCATTTATCTGATCTATCTATGCCGACGTATGTTAAAGTGAATATTCACCACGCAATAGCCATAGAGGACCTCATGCTTTCTGGCCATCCCATAGTTAGATTGCAGTGTTTCAAGTGGAGGATGTGAATCAATGCTGGCATTCTATGGAAAGCGCCTTTTCAATAACATGTCGGGAGATGTGGAAATCCTTTGTTATTTTAGTGGTATTGTTCGACATTGCGTGATTCCTTTAAATCATATGTATAGGAGCCTACAATGAGCCTGCAATCTTTGAGGTTTAACTTGCTGTTCACATGGCTTAGGGTTCAGATATGTCGTATGTTGTAGGTTGTATATCAGCATTATGTATGGCTTTGAGGGATCAAATCAGATGTTCTATAGTCTCAGTGCATGTGATTCAGCTCAGAAGAAGGGTACAATTTAGATATAGAAAGAATATTCAAGTCACGGAGTGATGTCCAGGTGTGGATGTGTGTGGAGAAGAATATATAGAGCAGTGGGAAGGCGGAAGGTCATTATGTAACAATCCTTCATTCTTCACTTTAGGCTCCAGGGCTGGCTTCAACACATTCTTATATCCCCTCTGACCTCTTCTGAACATTCTCCAACACTTTGATATTTCCAAACCATGTAAATCCTGCTCAATCATGGTGCTGTCGCTGCCAGTCCCCTTCTCTAGATCCTCCGCATCCCGCCCCGCCGACGGCACGCAATCTCACCGAAAGTCATCCTCCGCTTCTTCAACCAGCTCCTCGTCCAGTCGCAATGCCGGGAAGCCATCTCTAGGACAGACTGGCTCCTCTCCAAACAGCTACTCCATCACTCTCGAAGCGCTACGAAATAACCCTTTTGGCAGTGCCTCCCGATCCCGCCCCATCCAGCTCTCGGCCCACAAAACAGAGGAACACAAGCAGGAACTGGAGGAACTCAATACTGCACTCGAGACTCTGGTTCGAATCTTCCCCGATGTACAGATAGAGGTGTTTCGTGAGCTGCTGCTACGATTTGACGGACAGAGCCGGTTACAAGTGTGCGTCGAGGAGCTACTCAGACATAAGAAGAAATGGGTTTCGGGCCGGTGGAATCTCCCGGAAGGAACCACCGAAGCCGAGGCAGAGGGAAGTGCCCACACAGCTCCTGGGGCCGGTAACTTTGTTCGACAGGACGTTGGCAATGGTGGCCCGGTCACTCCCGAGGAGCGGTTTCGGTCCGATGAATACAAGGCCGCTGTGCGGATGGCCATGACAAGAGAATATAGTGGTCTGAACAAAAGTACAGTGGAGGCTGTCCTAGCTGAAGTGAATTTCAGCTATGCTCGGGCTCGACCGACGCTCCGAGATCTGTCGCGTCGGACATGGCGAGCGACATTTAACAGCATGTTCCCGTCTTTCAGGCGAAAGAAGGACCGCGAAGAACATCCGCTTCTGGCCTGGCATCGTCGAGCAGACGGGGAACTTGTTCCTGTTCTGAAGGAAACCGGGTGCAGCGAGCTGGATGCAGAGCTCCACGAGATGCTGTTGGCCCCCCTGTTACAGAAGAAGCGTGAAGAGCAGCGTGATAAGGATTTCCGATTTGCTTCAGAGTTGAACGAGAAGGAAGCCCAAGAACTCAATGCCCTTTACGAATGCGAGTGTTGTTTCGCCGACGTGACATTTGAGCAGATCGCGACATGTTCAACCAACACCCATGTCATTTGCTACCACTGCATCCAGAGGACCGTATACGAAGCGCTGTTTGGACAGGGTTGGGGCAAGTCTGTCGATCTGGAGCGCTCTACTTTGAAGTGTCTTGCGCCGTTATCAGTCGGGTCGTGCGAGGGATGTCTTCATCCGGAGATTGTCAAGCAGGCAATTCTTCTCGACACGGCTGGCTTCGAGACATACCGCAAATTCGAAGATCGACTCTCCTCTGAGGCGCTTATGAAGTCCCAGCTGAAGCTTGTTAGATGTCCATTCTGCTCATATGCTGAGATCGACCCAGTATACCACCCTTCATCCCATGGTGTCCGTTGGCGGTTCCGTCGTGACGGTGGCATTATTCCTACGATTTTGATGACCCTTCTCCTTCTTGACCTTGTCCCCTTACTTGTAATCCCTGTTTTTATTTTGCTCCTTTGGGACCCAGCCACCGTAACAGCGGTCTTTGGGAATGCCATTCGTAACCTCTGTCTCAAGATCCGACCAAAACGATTCACCTGTGCCAACCCCTCCTGCTCACGCATTAGCTGTATGACATGCCAGAAATCGTGGCGAGATCCACATGTGTGTCATGAGCCGTTACTCCTGGACTTGCGCGCTACCGTTGAGGCTGCCCGCACCGCCGCCGTGAAGCGCACCTGTCCCCGCTGCTGCCTCTCATTCGTCAAGTCCTCGGGCTGCAACAAACTGACTTGCGTCTGTGGCTACTCCATGTGCTACCTATGCCGCAAGGCACTAGGTCATCCTATACGAACTACTGCGCCTGCCCGTGCCCCCCGCGGGTTAGATGCCTTTGATGGCCCGGGCGATATAGCCAACGATCCATTTAACGACGAACAGGTTGCAGGCAACATGTCCGACGACGACGAATTTGAAGAACCAGAAGGCTACAAACATTTCTGCGAGCACTTCCGCATCAACCCTGGGTCCCGCTGCACAGAATGCACCAAATGCAATCTCTACCAAGCAGAAGACGAGGAAGCCGTCGCCCGCCGCGCGGGCGAGAAAGCCGAGCGTGAATGGCGGATCAGACAAGGCGCTTCCGGTGCCAGCAACCCAACTTCAGCTGCTGGATTCCGCAACGTCAATCATGATTTGTCGACAGGGGCCGATAGCCACTCTACGAATCGCCGGGCGACGGCTTCAATTTGGGATCTGCAGCTTACATCTTTGAGTAGGCCGTGGGGTTATTGGCTCAGTGATGTGTGGACTGATGGACGGTGGAGACTCGAGGGTCAGGCTTTTACGGACTGGATTGTGGAATGGGTGATCGAAGTTGAGGACGTATGATCCCGCTATGATCCCGCGCGTACTTTCGGCCACGCTTTTTCTCAAGGTCTTTTTTTCTTGCTTGTTTTATTTTAATTCTTATTTTGGGCTTCGTTTTGCAGTAATGGCGCTTGTTTTTTTTGGGGGGTGGGGTTTTTCTTTATTATTCCCCGGTACTCTACATAAGAGTATATGGGCTGGCGTGCAGTGAATCTTGGGCTTCGAACGATATGATGATTAATGACATTCCCTACTGATAATTGTGTGGCTTCTAACTACAAAACGTAGCGTTGAACCTACCATCTTTTTAATGCATGGCCTTTTTGTGGAATTGTCTTCTATTCCTCCATACGCAGATTGGATATATCTATCAAGGTCTAGGGATAGAGAAGATAAGTGGAGAGTATGTCTTACATTACGTGTGTTGCTCAGCAAAACAAACTATGGATGGATACATGAGAGAGTGAGGTAGAACATTGAAAACCATGGCAAGGATAAATGCTAGAACCCCAATGAAGACCTCCACTGAAGACACTCATGAATATGCAGGATATTGTATCCCGACAGTAGTTGCGTCGACCAAATGTTCGGAATCGAGGAAGCAATGCTCAATATGAGTGGCATGTTGATTGTGAACCTGTCAAAGGAAAACTCCATGCCTTTGGTTGTAGCTGTGCCGATGCGAAATGTTCTGTGGATTTGCTTAAGTATTGGATATCGCTGAGGTAGGGAAAAAAAATTGGCCAAAGAAGGAAACTGTGAAGTCACTTCTGTTTGCCGGGTTGCTGTGAGCGTTTTGGGGGTCAGCGGGATGACCGAATCTGGTTGATAGCAAGGTCTGCTAGGGAAGTGGTTGACCAAGAGACTCCGCAAGGCTGTTCTTTTCTTCTCCTTTCTTTCTTTCTTTCTTTCTTTCTTTTTTTTTGTTGGCTTGACCGCGCGAGTAACATGAGAAGGGGCAGACTCCATTGGGAGGTTCATTGGGGATTTGTTTGTTCATAGAGCTGATGAACAGCTGTTATCAACCAGGTTAACGGGTCGGGGTGGATATGGCAAATGCGGATGGTAGATGGTCCGTTATGGTCATGGTCGAAGGCCAATGGTGATGGTTCATTGTGGACATAGTGGAAGGCCGACGATGAAAGGCCTATAGTGGAATTCCAATGACGAAAGGCTCATGTTTGCCAAAGTGGAAGGCCGATGATGGATGCTTCATGGTGGTGTGGTGGAATATCTCCAGGGTGGAAGGTCTTCATGTTTGTCAAAGTGGAAGGCCGATGATGGACGCTTCATGGTGGTGTGGTGGAATGTCTCCAGGGTGGAAGGTCTTTATTGTGAAGGTTGTCAACTTGATTGAAATATAGTGCTTCGAAAGTTGTCAGGATAGTTGTCACGATATATGGATCCTCCAATATGGGGGGAAAAAGTCGATTGGAAGATGGTTGATTGGAAGAGATTGGTCACGATGGACGACGGTAGTCACGATGGCTGATTGCACGATGGCTGATTGCACGATGGCTGATTGCACGATAGCTGATTGGAAGATGTTGATTGGAAGATGGAAGGCCGCGACGGTGAATTATTGTCACGATAAGTGATTCGTAGTGTAGGTGTATGATGGACGGTGGTTGTCGTATGATGGACGGTGGTCACGGTGGTTGTTGGTCATGATTGTCAAGTGGTCAAGAGGAACGGCCAAGGTGGAAGGCCAAGGTGGATGGTCGTCACCGTGGATGGTAGTAATGATTGCCTGATGGTCAAGATGCAAGAGCAAAAGTGAAGAGCTGTCACCGTGGGTGGTTGTTCAAGATGAAAGACCAGAGTGGATTGTCGTCACCGTGGATGGTGGCAATGGTTGCTATGGTGGTCAAGATGCAAGAGCAAAGTGAAGAGCTGTCACCATGGGTGGTGTGCAAGATGAAAGACCAGAGTTAGAAGACCAGAGTGGATTGTCGTCACCGCGGATGGTACCACCGTCACATCAGGATTGTTCCTAGAACAAAGTCAGCGTGTCCCTGATTTGGGGTTGAAGGGATGATATTTAGTCTATAGTGGAAAGTGGCCATGATCGGGTATGGTAAAAGGTTCCATGATGGATGGTGGTCACGGTGGATGGTTGTGGTCATAGTGCAAGGTCGTCAAGATAGAAGTCCGATAAAGATAAAGAAGAAGAAGAAGAAGAAGAAGGTCGTAGGTCAAGTTGAAGGCCAAGTCGACAGTCAAGATGTAAAGACCAAGAATAGTCGTCACCGTGGATTGAACCACCATCACATCAGGGTGTCTAAAGCCAAGTTAGCATGTGTACAAGTTCTGGGGAATAGGGTGATATTATGAAATAAAGATAAAATAGTCAGGATAGTTCCTAGAGACAAGTCAGAACTAACTCTGTAAGATGGGGATGAAGGGGGATGTTATGGTGAATTGTTCATGGTAGATGGAGACCATGGTGGAAGGTGGAACCTTGAAAAGTGGAGGTGGGGTCTCAGAAAAAAAGAAGAGATGCGGAGGAGAAAGAAAGAAGAAGAGAGAGAATTGGGGGGAAGGGGGTATTTATATTTTTCCAGTGGCTGAAGGCAGGAAAGTACTGGGGTCGGCGACGAGTTTTGACAAAAAGGGAAGGAGGGTAAAACCCGTAGAGCCTCACCTGACTAGCTCCTGCCTTAAATTGGTGTCCACGGGTATTAGACTACCTAGGTAGGTACCTAGGTAGGCTCCATGACCCCTTTACTTGTGATACTAATATCGTATTGAAGCCAAGATATATAAATCAATGGAAATGGACCTACAAGAACCAGATCAATCGTCTAAACCATAGGTAAGAAACATTGCAAGATAGAAATTGTCACATACTGAGCAGAATCCAACTGGGGCTGCATATGCGTACTCCTAGTTTATCAGTCCGACACGCCCCAGTCGTGAACACATTGGCTGGTCGGAAGTTATTATACCAGATTTTAAATTGAGCCTTTGTTGGTGGTAAAGACATGGTCTCGAGTGAATTTTCGGATGTGATATACAAGAAAATATTAAAACAAGGCCTATCTATATATGCTTTTATGACCCAAAGTCCCCAATAAAGTGCTCCGGTCCCTTTGTGAGCTCAAAGTCGATCAAATCTAACTCCCTCTTTTTTCTTCGTCCAATTCTCCATTGAGCCGTTTCTTTGCTTCTTCTTTCAAGGCTTGATCGTCCACTCGGTTCAAACCAACTTGTGGCATCAACCAAACAGCCAAAAAGAAAGCAAATGTCGCAAAGGATGCACCGACAATGAAGATTATACGGAATCCCTTTTGATATGCCGGTGTCAGCACATCACGAACATGCTCAGCATCTTTTACAGACAGCTTTGATAAGTAGTTCTGCGGGCTTGAGAGAAGAGAGCGTGACTGTGATTCGTCAAGATTGAGGACTGAGATGGACGATGAGACAACATTATTTCTGCATTGGTTAATAAGAGACAAGCCAACAGGTTTGAAAGAAACCTTACATGATAGTTCCGGCAATGGCAAGCCCGAGAGTACCGCCGAGATTTCGTACGAAGCTGCTCATTGTTAGCTCCATAACATGGACATCACTACGGGCGCCACTCACTTCCTGAACGACGTTATCACAGCCATATCCCGTCTTTCGACACCGGCTTGAACGGCAATGAGAGAGCTATGGGAAATTAGCATAATTCACTGGACCAGGATAAGGAATCGCGTACGGCTGCAAAGTATTTCCAACCCCAACCCCAGTCAGAATGCCATATCCAATCTGCTTTCCCAATCCCGAATGCTGATCAAGTGTCGAGAAAAGACCAAGTCCAACGGCCCAGATAATCCATCCAAAAAGTATACATTCACGGTAGCGACCTACCCAGTGTACAACAAGACCGGAGCCTGTACTGCTGATTGCTGTAAAGAAGTCAGCACAGCAACACAACCGATAAGAAGAGGATTCGTACTTTGCATGAGGGTAATGGGAAGAAGCATTGCAGCCGCTTTTACCGTCGAATATCCAAATACCAGCTGATAGAAAGTGGGAATATAGTAAACTTGCACCAAAAAGTTCCACCCGTTGATGAACATCGTCAAACATGCGCCATTCACAATCCTACCCTGGAAGATATGCATCGGAACCAGTGGTGTCGACGCACCCTTCCACTGCCATGCAACAAAAGCAACAGAGGTTGCGAACCCAGCAATCAGAGTCGCAATGACGTGCGCCGAGTTCCATTCATACTCACCACCGCCCCAGGTCAAACCAAGCAGCAAGACCGAAGTTCCCCCGAGAGCCAAAAGCGCACCAAAGAAATCAATTGCCTTCAGCTTGACTTTCCAGTCCCCAGTTACTTTCCGAAGAGGCATAAAGAACAAAACAGCCAACGTGGTTAACGCAGTGAGCGGTAGGTTCAAGCGAAAGATCCACCGCCACGAGTCTTGCGAAATGGAGGCTAGTGCACCTCCGACTACAGGACCAATGCCATTGGCGATAGCAACCACGGCACCTAGAATACCTTGGTATTTGCCTCGTTCACGGAGAGGGACAACGTCGCTGACGATCATCTGTGCGACAGTCATGAGGCCACCACCACCGACTCCGGTGAAAGCACGGAAAACAATCAATTGCGTGGCTGTCTGGGCAAGGGAAGCTGCCAGTGACCCGACGAAGAAAATGGCTAGACCGACGAAAAGCACAAGCTTGCGAGACCAGATGTCGGATAGTTTTCCGTATAGTAATTGGAAACATGTTGATGTTCTGTGCCGCGAATGTCAGTTTGATTGAGTAGTATCATGACCACAAACGAAAAGAGTACTCACACGAAGTAACCACCTGAAATCCAGGAGGTCTGGTCGCTGGCTCCTAAAGCATTTCCTATGATAGACAAACTGGCAGCCAGTGTTGTCTGATCCATCAATGCCAGGAGATCAACGCTGGAACATGCCAGGAAGATCTGGGAGTTGCCATTAGCTAGGCCACATTTGCTTGTTACGGCATCTACTAACCGTGATAATAGTGCGCTTAGGCACATAATTGGTTTGCTCGTTGAAAGTGACATTAGTCCCGTTCTTGTCAGCCTCGACACCCTCCGTTGATTTTGAATTTTCGAGTACCCCTGTCATGGCGTGTTGATATGAAGGGATAAACATGTAAACAGACACACAGAATCCGAAAATGCAGCAAAAAGAGAAAAGGAGATAAGAAAAAGAAAGAAGGGAGTCAAGAGACCAAAACGGAATAAGCTTTCTCATCTATTCACACTCGTAATTTGTTTATAATAAATTTATTGATCGACATTTAGTCTGAGCACCTTGACAGAAGATCTGCGTAAAGTCGACAAAACTTCTCAAACACCCTCAAGGTACCCGGCCCCTTTCAATATATGTAATACATCGGAATATAGGAAAATCTTCAGCTAATAGGGGAATTACATGTGAGAACCTGTGGGATGATTGAATCCATTCCTGAGTACCTTGTCAAACTATGTGACACATGGACAATTCGATTCTAGAACATTGCAAGGTACTACATCAAGGATACCAGACCATGACGCATCTGCAATAAGAAACATTCCGTTTTCAACCGTTCTATATCCAATTCCTGTGACAAAGAGGCTTACCTTGCAGGGTCTGATCTACGCTTGGGCCGTGTTGATACCGAGATCGCTCCACGCGATTTCCTTGTTCATCATAGTAACAGGTTTCCAGGGCTTGCAGCCTCCACTTATGGCGTCTAACCCTCATATTGAGTCGTATAGCGGGAGACTCACTAGTGGAGTAAAAGTAGATCTGACTTCCCTACCTCTCGGACGCCAAGAAAGACGCAACAAGATGGAGGGGAAAGGGACGCTATAGAAATGTATTCCGTATAATTGCCGAGTGTGACCCAGGGTTTTCTTCTCTCATCTGTTCCCATCACTCAAAAGGGTTGCTCGTCAAACTCGCGAAGTAGAGATTGTCTGCTACTCGATTATTAGCATCTATATTTTGCACTAAGAGCGTCTCAACATGATCAATTCTTCCGAGAAAATGACCAATGTAAACGAGCGCAATGTATACTTCGGTACTGACTCGCTGAAGAAATACTTCGACCCCGACTGTCAGCCTCCTCTGCCCCTTGTAGAGCTGCCACCTCATTTGAACCCTCATCATCAAGATGGGGTGCGGATATATGCCAAAATGATGACCATGCATCCGGCAAACAATGTCAAGGCAATGCCAGGTATGACAAGCCCTGAGTGAACAATAAGCCTCAATTGCAAGCTAACACGAGACCAGCATTGAACATGCTCGAATCTAGTGTTGTGCCCAACAAGACAGACCGGATCATCGAATACAGCTCCGGATCGACGGTCATTTCGATGTCCATGGTTGCCCGAGTCATGCACGGAGTAAAAGACACCCGAGCTTTCCTGAGCAACAAAACCAGCGATGCAAAGCTGAAGCTGATGCAATTCTTTGGTCTTGACATCACCTTGTTCGGTGGACCGTCTCAGCCGGAGCCATTAGACGAACGAGGCGGCATTCAAAATGCCCGAAGAATGGCCCTGGAGTCAGAGACGATTGTCAATCCCAATCAATACGAAAACAACAACAACTGGCAGTCCCATATCCGGTGGACCGGACCACAGATCTTCAAGCAGCTGCCTGAAATAAACGTTCTCTGCGCTGGTATGGGCACATCTGGTACCATGACCGGTTTGGGGACCTATTTCAAAGACGTGAAGCCCTCTGTTTTCCGACTTGGTGTTTGCACAGCCCCTGGTGACCGAGTACCTGGTCCCAGGTCATATGCTCTAATGCGCCCTGTTGAGTTCCCCTGGAAAGCAGCCGTGGATACCATTGAAGAAGTTGGATCATCCGAGTCATACACACACTCTCTGAACCTATGCCGGGAAGGATTGGTCTGTGGCCCATCATCCGGGTTCAACCTCCAAGGACTCTTCCAGATGCTGGCAAAGCGCAAGGCTGCGGGAACCCTATCTGAGCTCGCAGGCCCAGACGGCACAATCCATTGCGTGTTCCTTTGTTGTGACCTACCATACCAGTACATTGACGAGTACTTCCAAAAGCTGGGCGAGCAGCAATTCCACCCAATCCGAAACGAGGTAAATACCACCCCATGACGTGCTGGCATTTAACGAGTGCGCAGGAAATACAAAAAAAAAAGCTAACCTATGTACTATTTACTAGCACCTGAAGAAAGTTGACCTGCACCGGTATGACGAGAGCTGGGAGCGGGATGCATTGGAGGTTTTACCCCAATTTTATGGATCACCGCGAGCCCTTGCGCAAAGCCTATTGAGCGAGATTGTCCTCAAGCCGCAGAACCGCGTTTTGGACCTGCGCCAACAAGATGATTTCCACGCGTGGCACCTCCCCGGCTCGGTGAACCTGCCGTTGTCTAGTGTTGGGCCTCACAGCCCGTCACCGTTTTCGGATCCAGTTGTTCTGGAGGCGCAATGGGTGGAGCTGGAGAAGATCTTCAAGGATGACGTCTTGGTCTCAGATCTGGGGCGGCACCACGTTCTAGTGGTATGCTACGATGGAGATTCAGCACGTGTGGCCACCAGCGTCCTTCGGGCGAAGGGCCTCGAAGCAGACAGCGTGCGTGGAGGCCACCATGCGCTGAGGATGTATGGGATCGGGAGTGAGAGCCCGATCTCCACTACCAAGGGGCCTCTCGGGGCTACAGTTTCCATCGCGGCTGTTCCCCTTGAATAGAGGACTTGAGACACAGGATCATAGCACAATCGACTGGGAAAACGCGGAATGTAGGGTTGGCTCTGCCATGTGAGGCGCTAGACCCGATGCGGACATATTG
>PKQL01000184.1:0-45615 GCA_002916455.1 Penicillium sp. CF05
AAAAAAAAAAAAAAAAAAAAAAAAAGGTGGCATGCGTGACTCACCAGCCTGGAAATAACCCTGGATGCCATCAACGAGAGGTGCCTCGGGGCCTGGAACCACGAGGTTCACCTGGTTCTTCTGCGCGAAGGCTACGAGGCCGGGATAGTCGTCACCCTTGACATTGGCATTGGTGATCTTGCTGTTGGTGCCCATGCCTGTGCCACCGTTTCCGGGAGCGACATAGATAATGTCGACCAAGGGGGACTCGCTGAGCTTCCAGGCGAAGGCATGCTCACGGCCACCATTGCCGACAATGAGAATGCGCAATTGTTCGGAGGCCATGGTTGGAGAAGCGTCTCGACTATGGTGGTGTTAGTATATAGAAGCCTCCGCGGGGTATGTGTAGGTGCCCCTCCATCAAGGAACGTGAGTCATAGGACAATGGAACGGGGTGAACAACTTGGAAAGGCTTGATAATAAGGAAACCAACACTTTACTCACCTCACAGAGACCTGAGAAGCAACTTCCAAGGTTGTATGGGGGAATGGGAAGTTCAAAGTATGTTAAACTTTCAACTTTTTTTCTGCCCGGCTGGGTGTTTCTCCGACCCCAGAATTTCTACCCATCTCGGGTGAAGCGAATATTTTATAGTTGTACCTGAAGGGAATGAATGAATTGAATGGATTTAAATGGACTTGATAGTCTAGGACTGATTTTATATATCTCATATTATAGTATTAAGACTAGATAAGAGTATAGGATTCTATACAATTGCAAATGTATTACTTTCGTACTAGTACAATTAGAGAGATAAGAAGTTTATAATCACTTAATAGCACTGTAGTACATTTCTAAGATATGAAATATGTACAGAAATGAGCATATATACACATGTATATATTAAAAAAGTATCCATCCTCCTACTATACTATATTTTCTTGAAATCAGATATTGACACCTCAGGCATTCAGGCACTCAGATAACAAAGCGGTGACCCCAAACTTCCGGCAGAAAAAAATACCCGGAGAGGCAATTCCAAGGTTCGCCCCGGTGGCTTATTGACGCTGAATTCTCTAATTTCTCGGTTCAACTACATTTTGGGGAATTCTATATCTATCCCATTTTCCAAATTATCTGTCGACAGTTGACCTGAATGCTTCGGACCTATATGCGGTCTGTGTCAGGCCCTCTAAGCCGACATGTTTGTCTATCCTGTCTAGCGCGCCCCGGCGCGCGGTTTCCGCCCAGTTTGCGCCAGTTTCACCGTATATCTGCACTCCGTACCAATGCAGGTGAAACCGAGCCGACAACTAATTCATTTGACGCGTCGACCGAGTCTTCAGTGCCACCGCCCAATGTATGTCCCTCGCTCCAAAGCGCAACGTGAGATTAAGCCCTGACAGAGTGTGTGCTATAGGGTCAGATTCCAGAAACAAAAGATGCTGCCTCTTCCGAACCCCAGAAGCCCCAGCCCTCGAAACCCAAACTGGCACGGCTTACTGCTTCCATGTGGGCTGGGATGACTATCTCACAAAAAAAGAGATACAGACACCGGTATAACTCGGACTTCCACAAGTTCAAGAAGTCAATGTTAGCCAACAGAGACATCACCCTCGCCGAAGCAGTGAAGTTGGAAATAGAGCGGGTCGAAGCAGGGGGAGCACCATCAGAGGCACCATCAAAGTCAGCCCCGTCAGAAGCAGCACGGGTGGAAGCAGAAAAAATCAAGGCCCTTCAACAAAAGGTGGTACCAACGGATGTTGAAGACAGACAAGAAAAAGCGGCTGAACATAAGGAGGGAGAACAGCTGACCAATGCCAAAATTGAGGCTCAAATGGGGGGAAAGGAGAAAGAAAGTCGACCAGAAGCTGAGATTCCAACAGACGGCCCAAATACGCCAGCAGCCAGTGGACCCAAGAAACGGACACTCAACTTGCAGTCCACTAGCAATGTAGCGGCTCAAATATTGGAAGCCAGCAAGAGCAGCATGGATAATGGATACAAGAAGAAGCCGAAGGAAGCGGAGCAGGAGAGGTTGGAGGGGGAGGAAATTTCTCGTTTTGTCGCAGACAGCTCTATATCGAAGGACTGCGGGTCTCTTTCCTCAGTGGACCGCAGGCTTCACTTAAAAGGTGAGTTTTGAGCTCTGATATAACCGTTGAATGTGGGCTAATTTTCTACTCTCAAGCGGTGCCGGCCCCAATGCCTCCTGTCCCACGCGTCGCCTTTGGTCTTGACCGAGTGCTTTTCAAGTGAGTTGTTGAGTCTACCCTATTTTATTGATTGGTATACTAAAAGCAGACAGCCCCGGTGTCTACCAGCTACGTGACCCTCGGACTCTCGTCTACAATTTCGACCCCTACCTGGATCAGATCATGCCCGTGACGGAATTTGACTTTGGTACGTTGAAGCCGTACATCACTTCCTCTCAAGATGTGACGGCTTGCCAAATGACGCAGAAAAATGGAAAGAAGTACTACGGCTCGTCGTCGAGCATGACTTCAGTTCTCGCTCATTTCCATTATCTTCTGTCCGACTGGCGGCCTGTCGACACTAGCAGAATTACTCGGGGTTTCGATGACCCTACGCGGAGCTTCACCCGTATCCTTCGAGCGCCGGCTGCCATGTTCCTGCATTACAAGGCGGACGAGGATGTTTACGCCATTGATGCGGACAAGGAATACGACTATGCTAATATTCTTATGAACCTGGGCAAGTCGATGGAGAAGCAACTCACCCTGCCAAAGGAACAGTTTGAGCGCTACCGCCGCAGTGATCCAAACAAGATCACTGCCGAGGAAGAAGCAACCGTCCCGGAGTCATACCACTACAGCACCGCGGGTAAATTCTTAATGCGATCGCAACTCGATGCCTACGATCCCAGACTGCCAGGTACCGGCATGTTCGATCTGAAAACACGTGCGGCGGTTTCAATCCGCATGGAAGCCACAGATCACAAGCGCGGGATGGGCTACGAGATCAGACGCCAATTTGGCAAGTGGGAGTCTTTCGAACGCGAATACTTCGACATGATCCGCGCCGCCTTCCTCAAGTATTCCCTGCAAGTACGCATTGGCCGCATGGACGGTATCTTCGTCGCATATCATAACATCGAACGCATCTTCGGTTTCCAATACATCCCTCTCTCCGAGATGGATCAAGCCTTGCACTCCTCGCCCAACACCACGCTCGGAAACAGAGAATTCGAACTGAGTATCGGCCTGTGGGAGAAGATCATGGACAAGGCAACACAGAGGTTCCCCAAACGGTCTCTGCGTTTCCACTTCGAGACCCGTGAGGGCAGGAACGGCGATACCTGGATGGACATCGTCGCGCAGCCCGTCACGAGCGAGGAAATCGAGAACATCCAGAATACAAACAAAGCCCACATCGATGCCATCCAGGACCGCCTCATGAACCCGGATCAATACCTCGAAACCAACTACGAGAGGGCAGCCGTAGGCGAAGGCGAATCCCTCCATCCAGCCAAGGAGAATTCGGAAACCGAGAACCTCGATCCAGAGGATAAGTTTGCCGAGTACGAATCCCGCCACGCAGAGGAATCAACCGATTCCTCCTATCCCGCCGAAAAGCCAACCGAACCCGAACCCATCCAGCAAAAGGAGGACCCCTCCGTCCCGTCCCTAGCAGACCAACTCTTCCCGAAGGAGGAAGGCGACGAGGAATTCGAAGAAGAAGCATACGACACTTCCTTCGAGCTCCCTGACCTCGAACCAATCGCGCCAGCCAGAACCAAGACCGTACCTAAGCGCGGTCCCAACGACACCGGCGCCCTCGACGAGAACGTGCTCGCCATGACACTTGTCGTGCATAGCAAGGTCAATGGAGAACCGGTGGCTCGGCCGACGTGGATGACCGATACGGATGAGTGGTCGGTTGACTACGAGCTCACGGAGCTTGGTGTGAGGGAGAGTAACCATGTTCTGCGGGCGTGCAAGAGACGGCGCAATAATGCGTTGAGAAAGAACGTGCAAGATCATAATGAGGTTTTCTTCTCGACTTTGAAGAAGGTGACTAATAGAGGACGTCAGTACCGGAAGCGGTTGGATGAGAAAGATCGTGAGCGTGGCATTCTTGTTTACCAGGATTCCTGTGAGATGTGATGTGATGTCTGATCAGGTTTCTATGGTTTTGTCCAGGAGGATTGGGGGGTGAGATGGGAATTTCTTTTTGTAACATATTAGATCAATTCCTCTCCCATTTTGTACTATATTTGGGTCTCAGATATACATTGGCGTTGGTTTTACATAGACTGGATTGCATTTTGGTTGGATCTCTTGCGTTCAGGTTCAACTGTATATATTATCGACCCTTTTCTTCGTGCCCGGAGCTTAAGACGTACGAGTATCAAGAGTGTATCTTAAAGCATCTACCTATCATGTAACCCCAGACAAGGTACACCTAAACTACTCAGTCTCACCGAGACCAGGAAATCAAATGGAAAGGAGCAATGGTATTTTAATGCCTATCCAAACGGTATTCAATCCCCCAGAGCGAGGAAAACAAGCGCAAAGAAAACATAACTATCAAACAGCAGCCCCAATAAATATTAGCCATGCACGCACAAGCGCCACCCGAGGACATTTTCCAACAAGAGCAAGAGAGCCAAAACATGCCAAGACGATAAAACGGATAGGATATTGATTGGATATCGATTGATATCGATTGCGTTGGTAAGAGAAATATTGGCATATGGAATTAAAACGAAAATGAGCAATGAATATGGAACGCCTGGGAATGCGGTCTGTAAAAAGAAATTGGAACGCCAGGGTATCAGTGCCGACTGGCCGGGTTCGAGAGAAATCGGAATTGGATGGGAGGTTGGGGTTAATGAGTTATGAGATAAGAAGTAAGATAAAATATGATTCACAGGGAGAAAAAAGAACGTATGCAATCGAAACCTGATTCGTCGTATATATGTACCGCATGAGTCAGGCTTCGTTTCGTGTTGGGTTGAGGTGTGGAGGTTTCTGTACAAGGGAGGTATTTTGTTGCTGAGTGTCATGAAGGTTACTGGAGCCCTCCCAAGTCAAGCTTCGGTGGTGCCCAGTCTAGCTGAGGCGGCTTGTCATTGTTGACGCACACAGGCGAGGGACGCACTGCATCCGCACGACGACGTTCCTTCAATGCGGTGCCGCTGAGGAAGCCCCTTAGGGTGGATGAGGCGACGCCATAGGCGCTTCGCGTACTGCCGGCGCCTATTGAGGCGTTGCTGGAAGAACTGCGTGCGCTGCGGACGCTCTCTGCTTTTCCGACTGTTGGGGGCACGGCTGGCACCGGGAGAGCTAGGCGAGAGGTTGGGGATGAAGATCCATGACTGGATGGAGTGAATTGTGCAGCAGCAGCGGTATGAGGGCGGCGGCTGTTGGATGGAAGACGCTTTGGTCGGACGGAGATGGGCTCGATGTTCGACGAAGTGTGGGATGGGGTGTCGGATGCCTCTGAGAGTCGGATGACAGCAGGAGACTCGTCTGGTGGCGACGACGTTCGGATCTCATCTGCCGACACGGACACGTCGAATTTGAGATTGTCAAGCATCGTGCCCAGGCTCGATGCTGTCCCGGGCCGTCCATCGCTGGCAGCATCATCAATGTCCTCAATTCCATGGGCAACGTTGTAGTTGCGGAGGAGGTATCGATCAAGCCGGGAGACTTCCTTATCCCATCTATCGTTCAGAGACTGCAAGACTAGTTCAACGTTGTTTTTGGCGAACGGAGAGTTTTCCAAGGCTGAGGCGACACCAGGCGGCGGTGTTTTGCTCAGTTTGTGCCCTTGCCCCCCTTGGCCAACGCTCATCGCTGCATACAGAGAACGACGGACCGAGTTTGCCGTGGAAGATTGGTTGCTATTGCTAGCCTCCCATCGAACATTATCAACCTCTCGGCGTACTCTATCTAGTGACTGGACTCGATCCCGGTCCATACAGGAGAGAGTGAGAAGGGAGCGGTTGCACCGAAGGCCGTTGACCAACACCGTAAAGGACTGCAGATTGATATCGTTGTTCTCACAGTGTACTTCACGCAGCGAATCATTCTCCTCTAAGACCGAAGCAAGCGTATTCGCACCTTGAAGACCGAGTTTCTGATGTTCAATCCTCAGTACCTTTAGAGATGTGTTTTTCTTCAGGCCAGTCAGTGCAAGATTAAGACCAATGCCGAAGCGTGCAACATCGAGGTGCGCATTATCACCGCTAATGTCCAAAGCTTCAAGAGTATCATTCTCCTCGAGCATCAACTGCAACGATCGGCAAGTCTCAGGGCTAGCATCGTATGGGAGGGAAGCCTTCGAAATATCCAGGAACTTGAGGGTGCTGTTCTTCCGAACTGAGTCCACCAGCTGACGGAAATGGTCTTCTTTCTTGAAATCAATCATGCGCATGGACAGATGCGAGGGGGTCTGATTCTTCGCAATAGCGTTGAAAACGTGAGAGCAGCCGTTGTCAATGCGGTTCTCGTTGACATGCAGATGGAGACTGCGCGGGGCATCAGGTCCAGCGGACATCGAGTGCATAAACATAGCCACGTCTTCTCCGGTCAGACCGCACTGATCAAGACGAATCACACGTAGGTTTCGAGAGCGATCGCTAGCCAGGTAAGTAGCAATGGCATCCACGGTCGCGCGGTTCACAGCCGTGCGACTGAGAGCCAGCTCTTCGAGTCGCCAGTTGAACAGCATTTCGGCCGTTATAAGGGGGTCGGCGCCAGACGTCCGTGAGATGCGAGATAGGTTGATTTTGCGAATTTGTCCGAAGTAGCCAATGTATTGCTGCAGTACATCTGGATTCAATCGGCCCTGTACGCCTGATATGTTGATCGCCTCCAGCGTTGATTCTTGCGCGACGATAGTCGACAGAAGAAGGTCTAGGTCATGCACGGATAATCCACAGTCCCCGACCTCCAGAGCTCGCAGGTGACTACGTCTTTGAGACGCCGCATCGACGAGATAGTCCAAATCCGACTCACCCAGCTTGATGCCGTTGAGCACAACCCAGTCCACGCTGGTCAACTCTCGGCGGCACACGGGGAAAATCGCTTCTGGAATTCCACAGCCTGGGTCACGAGTACCCTTGTCGAGAGTTGGTGTCGGTATCCGCGTAAGGCAGTAAGAGAAGTCAAGTCGGCGCAACCATTTGCTCTTCAGAGCTAAAGCACGCACCTCCTGCGAGAGAACAGTCAGATTCGCCTGGCCTGGAATGTGCACGAAGGTGCCTCCTCGGTCGAGATGGACGTCGGAATCCAGCCCATGAACATCACAAAGGCCCTGCAATGCATCAAGATTGACCCCGCGGAACGAGATTGATCGGAAGAATTCATTATAGCGAAGGGTGCGCATGACCGCAATGAGTTCTAAAGCGCTGTACCGTGTGGTTTTCGGGGAAGCAGGCTTCAGGAGACGGAAGCATGGAGCATCCTCGCATTCCTGGTCGATTGTGTAGCGGATATTTGAAGTGTCGATGTCATAACTGGCGGAGTAGGCAACCAGCGTCCGGTCAAAGCATCCATAATCTTCATCTAAAGCAACAGGCGGGAAGTTATCGTCATTTTGGAGTTCTTTCGGAACAACGAATTCGTACGGCTGTCTTATCCACAATGGACGGAGATATTCAGTATGTTGTCGGATCCAACAAGCGACTTCAACGGAATGAACAGAGGCCAGGAACACATTGAATGATTTCTTGAGAGGAACCCTGAAGGTCAGATGCAGGCTGTCGTCACCGTACTCCATCGACAGACCAGTCAGATTCATCAGACCAAAGGAAGTACTAGCCTCCCAGTCCGATAGAGATACGACCGATGCTCGATTGGTTGTCTTCTGCATGGGTAACAGATGAAGCTTATGTGCGCCAATGGCAAGATAGCAGCCCGTGGGCGAGAGCTTGGTCAGGTCCTCGGAGGAAGAGCGGGTGATTGACTTGCTGGACGCGATTTGAATGACCCGGAACATGCGGAACGCCTCCGGGTCATAATCTCGCTCGTGTTCTAGCATACGAGTTACATACTCAATCGATCCCCTGCTGAACGGCATTGGAGAATTTGCTCTAGCCATCTGTGCGGCTTGACGAATGCCCACCATCCAAAGGTTCAATTCTTGCAGATCAGATGTCTGCATTTGAACCAAGGTGGCTTTATGTGTGCGCTCATCAAGATAGGCCACTTCGACCGATGGAGATAACCGCGCATCCTCCAGCATATAGACTGCGACTATGCTGTTTAATGGGATTCCGGCAGATGCATCTCCGGATGCCATTACTTGCATATCTTGCAGAGAACTGACTGAAGCCACTGATTGGCGATGGGAAGCCGGAGCCCGGGTATAAGAAGCGGGAATAGAACCAAAGACATCGGCGGCTTTGCCTTGATTCTTAAAGCGAATGAGGTGGGTATCCGTAAGGACCAAATATTGACTCTTTTTCCTCCACATGCCTCCAGTCGTCTGAATCTCCCCGTGGTGGAGGATTGCAGATGACCAGATCCCATTTCGGGGACTGGCCGTGGTCTGCTCGTCCGCCACCGAGCCGACGGAGGCACTCAGAGGGTCATCATCCTCCCATGAGTGTAATGACCTTAGAGATCCAAAAACCGAGGTTCGCTTTTTCTGCAGCGATTTCCTCCGCGGGCGAGGGGTTTCAATGACGGGTGTGGATGCGGACCAGCCGGGGGAGTCAGAGCCTGCTGTCCCTGGCCGGCGGTTATTCGATCCATCGGATCCTATGTTCGGACTGTGAGCCCGGCCGAAGAAGCCAGAATTCCGTCGGGTTTTCTTGTCTCGGGTCAAGGTATCATCCGAGGGTGTTCGGTCATGGAGCGGAGGCCGGAGGGAGGTCGATATTGTGAGGGATGGACTGAACACGCCCAGGCTCTTTCTTCGTTGTCGTTTTCCGGCGATTTCAGCCATGTCTGGTTCGGTGGGAGACTAGTGGTACAAAAGCAGGGGAAGTTGTGTAAGGGTGTTGGAAGAGCAGCGGCGCGAGTGTACTGAGAAAGGAAGCTTATCTCATGGACGACCTCAACGTCGTTCATACTATATAAATTAGCAGTTTGAAGAGACATGACGGGCAATATTGAAGGCGAGGAAGAATGGAGCGGATGAAGAATGAGGGGAAGGTAGCACATACTGCAAACTGTCACAGCGCCATGAGAAGCAAATTAGCATGCAATTGCTAGTAGGAAAATTCTTCCCTATAACTATGATAGGTCTTCCCCAGACACAATGAGGGACCTGTCAACAATGCGATGAAGTTGATGGTTGCGGAAGGGGGAATAATCCACAATTTTGATATCAGGCAAATCAGTGATCTAATGTTGGGATTGCCAGGGTTTTCCAGGGTTTTCCAGGTACGAGATCAATTGCTATAGGAAAAAATAAGAGGAAATCAGATTGAATGCGTAAAACGAAAACAGCATGAATTCACAGGGGGAAAAAAGAGAGGGAAAAGGAGTTGAGGAAATAGAGGAATGGACGGATGCAGTCAGGTCCTGGGATCTGGAGATGTTTCAGTGTTTTTTTTTTTTTTTCTATTTTGACTATTTTGACTATTTTGACTACATCTAATTTCTCTACGGTCTTTTTTTAATTTTAATCTTTTTTAATCGGATTCATTTTGACTGAACTTGCGTACGTTCTACATTTTATGATTATCGCTTATTCAAAAGTGCCCAAGAGAAAAACCTAGAACATTCATGATTCGATCTTTAGTACATCTCTAGTACATCTCTAGTACATCTCTAGTACATCTCTAGTACTCCTCTAGTACATCTCTAGTACATCTCTAGTATAAGTACCATGTAAGAGGCGCTCCAAAGTACCATGTAAGAGGCGCTCCACTAGACTAGATAGCGCCGGTATGGAATTACAGGGATTAGTGCATTAGAACTAAATTGAACTCTTTGGTCGCATATGGAGTAGTGATCCTTAATCTTTCTTTGTACTCCAGACACTGCTTATACGATCTACACTGCCACATAGCATCATAGGTTCACTCCTGGGATCCACCCCCAAAGGATGATCGACATTTACCCTACTCCATGCTGCTTCCGTAGGGGTAATCTCCTGAGCCCACGCGAAAAGGAGATCATAATAGACCAGCATAGTAATCAGGGGGAATATCCCCAGAAACCTGGCGTCATCGGTGGCGAAGTTCAATCGGGATCAGCGATTGACGGGGGCAGCTACAAAGTATTCACCTCAGTTCTGGCCTTGCAGGGGAAAGTGACTGAGAAATGAGATTCAGCTTATTCGGTGTCCCGATGAAGCCGTCGATGCCGGTTTCAAAGTTCCAAGTTCCAAGTTCCAAGCTCAAAGCTCAAAACTCAAAGCTCCAAGATCACATTGTCAAAACCAATGGGCGAATCCCTCAAAGTTCTTCAGTATCGACGGTTCCCATCCGCCCTTTCAGCCTCCACTCGCTCCGCACGTTTGATCCGTCTCACCAGCTCGATATATTCCGTCACGCGTTTCTCTTGCCAGATACAACCACCCAGAGTCATAGCCGCAATTTGTATGAAGACCTTGAACTGCGGCGTCAGACCGCGGTACACACGGGACCCGGGGGATATCCAGCTTGAGAAACCCTCCAGGGGGCGATGAAATAATCGTGAGCGGAGATAGTCGCGAGAGAAGATGGATGGGCGTGGACGGGGTTGTGTCGCGGGATACGCGGGCGGACTTGGTGCGGAGAAGACGAAGGGGTGGGGTAGGGCAAGAATCATATGAGCCAAGATAGACACGGAGCCAAACTTGAGGATATCAGCGATTGCACTACGACTTCACGGATTGGAGGCCCGGTTGCTTACGCGGAAGACGCCGGTCATGAAGCCTTGGGCGGCTACCCAGGTGATTTCCTCTGGGGGTGCGACATCGCTCCTGTGGTCGGATGGTGCTGGCATTCTGGTATGTACAGTCGTAAGTGTGTGGCGAACGAGAGGGGCAAGTCTCGCTTGGGAAGGAATTGAGATGGATGTTGGTTCTTATCGAGGCCGAGTTCGAAACGATAAACAAAGTAAAGACAGCCAAAGGAAGACGTCTGTTTCAGACCCCAATTACAATATCGAAGACAATCAAGGATATTGAGAATAAAAGCCTGGACCAGCCAGTGTCTTTAAAACTTGCCAACCTGAGGTCTTAAGTGTATATTCCAAGGTTATACTTAAAAGTGCGGATCAACGATTCTCCAGCGGACGAGTCATACAAAAAAGAAACCCGCTTATCAACCATCGACTCCGTACAAACACCGACTCAATCCAATTGTCAATTCGACCTACACCAAATCCATAACCTCACAATGCCCCTCCAAGCCCGCACAGCGACCCTCTCCCGGTCCACCAACGAGACCAAAATCCAAATCTCCCTCTCCCTAGACGGCGGCGTCCTCCCACCCTACGAACCATCCACCCACTTCCCCGCCCCAACAGATCCCCAAGAACTCGAAGCCTCCAAGAAAGGAATCGTACCACCCAAGGATGCCGGCCACGCGACCCAATTCACTCCGACGCAGCAAATCACCATTAGCACCGGCATCGGGTTCCTAGACCACATGCTGCACGCACTCGCGAAGCACGGCGGGATGAGTCTTGCAATTCGGGCGAAGGGCGATTTGTACAGTGAGTTCCCCTGAAAACACAACACCTTATACATGCTATAAACCCTACATTGAATGCGAATGCGAATGCGAATGTCAATGTCAACGCCAATACCAAGTCCAATGCTAACCCCACGCAGTCGACGACCACCACACAACAGAAGATACCTTCCTCGCACTGGGCGAAGCCTTCACAGCAGCCCTGGGCGCACGACAATCCCTCGAGCGATTCGGTCGCGGCGACGCGCCTCTTGACGAGGCGCTCTCATGGGCCGTGATTGATCTCTCTAGTCGGCCGTGGGCGGTTATTAACTTGGGCTTCCGACGTGAGAAGATCGGTGACTTGAGCACGGAGATGATCACGCATGGACTGCAGAGTTTTGCGCAGGCGGCGGGTGTTACGTTGCATGTTGGTTGCACTTATGGTGATAATGACCACCACCGCGCGGAGAGTGCGTTCAAGGCGCTTGCTGTTGCTATTCGCAATGCTTGTAAGCGTAGGATTGCGGGTGATGTCGGTGCTGGTGATGTTGTTAGTACTAAGGGTGTTTTGTAAGGGTTTGGATATGTAGATATAAAATTGTTGTTATGAATGATGAGATGGATATACAGTGGTAATTTCCTTATTGCATAGTACTCATTATAGAGCGGTGCAGTCGTATGGCTGGCTATGAAATGAACGCATTGAACCTGTTCATTTGAACTTCATCTCTATTATATACCGTAAGCCTAAACCGTAATCCGTCAATCATCAAGTATCGAATATCAAATACCAAATATCAAGTATCCAACCCGCCAAGCAGACTCAACGCCAACATCGAAGATTCAGCCCCGAGAATATAAACCAAACCAAAACAATAATCATAAATCCAAATCTCAAAATCAAATCCACAATCTAAACACCAATCGCCTTAACAGCCCTCTCCCAGTACTCCCTCCTCTCCTCAGTAACAGAAGTCCCAACACAATCCGAGATAAAACGCTGCCACCCGGTCTCCGAGCCATCAGCAAGCGCAGTCCGCACATTTTTTGAGCACTGCGTAGTAAGGAACCAAGCACCAGAGCCAAAGTCCGTAGCACTATCGCTGCGCAGGAGATCTAATAACTCTGCCGGGCTGTTGCTGACGCTGGGGAGTTTGTCTTTCAGTTCAGGTAGGGACGAGGCGTATTTTTTGTTAAAGGCTGGGGATTGCATATTGCGTGCTAAATTCTTATTAGTATATAAACATATTACTATAAAAGAATAGGGAAAAAAGTGATTGTATGCATGGAGGTTGGATCTGGATGTGGATGTAGGTAGAATTAGGGTTGAATTGAACTTACTGCCCTGCCCGGCGACGCCGGGGAAATGATTCTTGTTATATTTGAAATCTTCGGTTTCGAAAGCCATCAAGCTGACTATTGCTGCTTGCTCTGCTTTCGAGGTGACTTTGTATGTGTCGAAAGATTGGGAGGTGAATTTGGCGGCTTGTTTTGCTGTGGCGCATTCGCCTTCTGCTGGGGCGTTTGCACAGGATTTCGATGAGGGGGCGATGGTGATGAGTTGAGACTCTGTTAGGGCGGTGTCGCGGGTGAAAAGGGAGATTGGGATTGGTGTTGCTGTTGTTTGGATGGTGAGGGTTAGGGTGAGGGAGAGGAGGAGGGTTTGGAGGTGCATTTTGTAGATTGTGGGTGGATGCAGATATAGTATAGATGGGTGATATGTTAACGGGCAACTATATCGTGTAGGGATCGAGAATCAAGAGTCAAAGAGTCGAGGATGAATGAATTGTTGTTATAGATGGATAGTATAGAAAGGGATCTTGGTTCTACAGGACTAAAGAGCTGCGCAGCAGATCATCTTTATAAGTCCTCGAACATGTCTGTTAGAGGCAGAAGGGGTATGAAAGAAGGGCTTGCATTGTCCAAGGCAGCTGGAACATACAAAAAGGAGGCGGAGGTAAGATACCTCATTGTCAGTATGTACATTGTAGGCTAGACGCGGAGAATGCTGGACGTGGAATGAAGTATGTTAGATGACGGCAGAGGCCAATATCAAGAACACCAAATTCTGAGATGACTTCAACAAAAGGACATGCTACGTAGTGTACTATTCTTTTTTTTTTTTTTTTTTTTAAAAAAAAAAATCAAGACCAAAGCCCTAGACTTGATAGGAGCATTTGGAAAGCTTGTGTTATGCAAGGCACAGTGTTGTCATTGGAGGGGAGCAAAATTAGGGTTTCAGTGTTGATGTTTGGGGGTTGACGTATCAGATTGGGGTTTAAGACATGACAAACTATAATTCTAGTTCTCTACATTGTACGTAGAGTACTTTCGATTTTATACTTGAAATAGTTGAAAAGGCATTATTGATTCATCATTCCCCTCGGAGATATCTGATCCCATTGCATAGAGGCTGTCCATATGATTCCACTGTCTCCCGAGAAGCGAAATCTAACTTGTTTACAAATCAATAGGAAAAAATAATAATAAGAAAAATAGGGGACAGCGAGACAAGACCAAGACACAGACAGGGGTCTGCACACATGTCCAAAAGCAAACCCAATTGCTCCAGGTGAGCATTCAATCCAGGATCCCGTCACAGGATTGAGACACCATGCATTATGCGCTCCTAAACACAGAAAGAAAGAGCAAAAGTTGTACAGTAAATACTGATGCGAAGATCATGTCCGAGGCCGTATCGTTACAGACAAATACACAAGCTGTAAAATAGCGAAGTTGCGAGCCGAGAAGTCAATCTCTAGATCTCTAGTCATCGCGACGTCCAAGTTCGTACGAGGTCTCTGTGACCCCGCCTGCCTCTTCATCTTCTTTGAAGCTGACGCGTCGCAGGATCGTCGGGACTGAGAGGCGCGAGCGTCGCGTTGGCGACATCGAAAGTCGTGACGGGCTGATGATGCTTGGCACTTTGGAGTAGCGGTAGCGGTACTTTGCTCCTAGGAGCATGACACGTCCGTAGGTCCACCAGAGGCAGAATCCAACGACTCCGGCGACGAGGAAACCGCAGACAGTGAGGAACAGCCAATGTTGACCCATCTGCGAGAGATTAGCATTGTTCAGAAATTCGATACCAGACTTGTCACCTACCCAGAAGATCAAGTGCGCATCCTTGCCGTGCCAGCTGTTACCCCGGTGGTGGGTAAAGAAACTCCAGGAGAACCTGTTATACTCGTCCTGCATGAGGATGCGCACGCGTCCAGCGTCGCTCGGCCCTTCGCGCATGTATTCTTTCCAAATGACAGATAGGAACAGCGGCCCAGTTGAGTACATGACCGTTATGTACGGGAGGAGCCAGTGGCGGTCGTATTGTTGCAGTACTTCAATTGTACGGAGGAAGAATGGGTGTTGCGGTACGGAGCCCATGGCGTCATTGGAGATACCGGTGGGGGCAGTACGGCGTACCCAGGCGGGATAAGCCAAAAGAGGATCCAAGCGACGGTTGCAGCCCTATTTGATGTTAGAAACGAAACACCATTGTCTTCGTGGGAGGTATACTCACGTCGTCGAGGTCAATGTATGTTCCACCGAAGTGCGCAAGGATAAAGTATCGAATAGAATCCGCGCGCTGAATAGGATAACTGTAGCCATCGAATGTGTCCAAGAACCAAGGGTATTCGGCGGCGATAAATTCGCGCGATTTCTCGTTTGTCCAGAGCTAACAGCACGGGTTAGGAATCAGAAATTAGACAGATCGGGGACCATGGACGTACAATATATTCATAATCCGGGTGCAAGTCAATGCAACTCTGTTGGGCTTCTACCCAGACCTCTGGAATAGTCTCATTCTTGTATGTTTGGTGAATAATCTTCGGAATAATCTGGGGGCGCTGCTCGATCAGGCTTGAATTCGGCGAGGGCAGCTCCGCGCGGTGTATAGCGTCGGCGGCGGCATCTTCGACTAGTAGTGACAGAAGCGTCGAGACACTACGGACGAGCAAGGAAAGGATAATGAGGTTGACGAGGAGGAAGATCAAGAGACCGCGCCGCATGGTGAAGGCGAAGGCGAAAGATACCAATCCAACAGGCGACCAATTGACTCCAACAATTCGTTTTTTAAGTCGTTAAAAAGTCGTATTAAGAGTGTTGTTTTCACAGACCCTCAGGCCGAAGATAAGTCAAAAGCTGTACGGAAATGCAACGGTCATAAGAATCGGATAATAGTAGACGATAAAAGGAAGAGAAATGAGTATGTAAAAAAAGGGGAGACTAAGTTCACGACAATAAGGAGTGACGGGAGTGGGGAGACTAAAGCTAAAGAAGGAAAGGAGAAACCTCGAGAGCGTTAAAAAATTGGGAAATCCTAAGGCAAAAAAAAAAAAGAGGGAGGTGACGAAGGGGAAATACGATAACGCCAACCTTGGGAAGGGACCGTGACAAAAGCTGTTGAGAACATTACGGGAGGCTGAGCAGAGAGGGGTGGCTGTGGTTCCAAGATTAAGCGGCTTGATCGTGTTCTGATTGGTGGATTTTTAGTGGGGCAACTAAGGGGAATTTTTTAACCTTTTTCTTTTCAATGAAAGAAACCAAAATTGTATACAGGTAGTATGGATATTTCGACTTAGATTTAATATTACTTAGATTATCCCTTAAATTATTATCCATATAGTCTAATATGCGATAAATATATAGCTATTAGAAGTAGGTATGAATGTATAACTCTTAACGCTAAAAGAATCTAAGTTTTGGCGCAAGGACTCGTCATCGTATTGTAAATATACTGCCGTGGGGAAAATCTCCACGCCAACGTGAGAACGGTGTATTGAACTAGTTCAATTTAGGAATGTACTTTGGTGTACCTTTCTCGACCCCAGGCTAGTGGGACTTTGCATCTGCTAGTCGCTTGGAAGATTTGTTACTTAGGTTTACTAGTTGGCTAATTAACGGAGGTTTAACCATAATCCATCCACTGATACTCCTCCACTTACATATTCGGTATACAATAATATTAGAATATTGTACATGTATTTTCGCTACCACAAGCGTGGACTGCTCACGTAGGCCTTTGATAAGCACAATTTAGTTATGACATATGTTACCGAATACCTCCTATATGAATCCCAATCCCACGCGTAAAAAGAAAGAACCAGCCTTGGACGCCTTGGCCACCGCCTTGGCCAAGGTTGTTCTCGCACAAGAGGTAGGAATGGGCACCGATTTGCCAAGTGAACCGCCACCAAGTGCCACAGGACGGTGCGTGCACGGTGCGATTCGAGGTCTCCATTACCCCCATTATTGGTCTCAGTCGTATTCGTACTCCATACGTACTCCGTACTCGTGTATTGAATGGATATTGCACATGTGCAACATTAAAATATTTCGACCAATGAAACCTCTTAAATAAATATATCAACTGTGCGTACAAGTAGCATTAATGATTGGTAGCTAACCCATTACCATGGAAACTTCAGACAGCACTCCACTAGACCCATAATCGCCAACAACTTTGGACGTTCTGGTCCTAAAAGCTCCTCAAATGGCAAATCCACCTTATATAACCCACGGTTCACCACGTTGTATCTCGATTCTACACTTTGACTCGGGTATCGTCATAGCATACCATCATCAGTCAAGATCGGCACTCAAGCTTCTCCGGGTTTCCATTCCCAGATCGGCAACGGATGTGACGTGGGTGATTCTTGCCTCAACCTCTAATTTCAACGTACATCATACATCTCTAAAATATAGCCTGCATACTGTATATGTACTCCGTATATTGTATGTAAATCACTTTCAATTATCCATTACACCCACTTATCACTTCTGATACCCGCTATGATAAAGTACAAGCATTGCGCAGATCCCCTGCCGTGCCATGCTTTATCACAGCGGGATGTGGGCGCTAAAAACGGTGATGGATTACTCCTTCGGCACTCAGTACAAATCTGATAACCCGCGGAGCGCGCCTAACTTTCTTTCAAAAATTATACTGTTATCAATATTTTATCTGCATGGCAAATTTACATGTATTACTGCACAGACATTTGCTATGATTTATGTGGCTTTTCCTCAGCTTGGCAGATAGGGCCCGGGGGCCCCTAATTAAAAGCGCTGCATAGCACCATATTGGGCTGTACTGAAATATGGGGCCGATACATGAAATGCACGGGGCGCTGGGCGCTGGGCGCCACGAACAATGAACGATGAATCATGTACGGTACTCCATACAGTACAGAGTACTATGTTGTAGTATTGCTTCGTGGTAGCCTTGGTCTAACGTGATCCTCCAGATTGTGCTGCGACGCTCTTTTTAGATAATAACTTGGCACTTGTCGCTGGGCCCAGGTGAGATGACTAGTCTGACTACTCCGTACATTGTATTGTGGGCTACCTCTGCATATGCAAGATCGACGCTGTACAACATACAGCCCTGTAATTCACTTGGTATACCCAGGCATAGTATTATCATGCATGGCTGTCTTCTGTGAGGAATTTTGATGGTAATGCTAATCACACAGTGTAGTTTTACTTAATTTTATTAACGCATGTGAAAGTAAACAAACCGGGACATTTGAGTTTACCTCAAGGAACAGAGCAAAGTTAAAATGCTCTCCGCACTGGTCATGGCGGTTTGATATATGCCGTCATCTTAAGGTCTGCATCTGCATGCAGCTCTAAGTGGTAAAATTGTGAACCTTGGAAATAATTCGGGTATCTGTGGCTATTCCAAATGTAAAAGAAGAAAAAAAAAGACCATGCACGCTGTCGCTCTTTCAAACACAAAAAAACCAAGTCCTGATCCTTGCTTCTTTTAGATCACGTCGGACCGGGCCAAATGGCAACATTCCACATTATCAGATAAAAGGGGGCTGTTTCGGACAGACCGCTCCGTAGTGTGCCACTTTTGGAGATAGTCCTAAAACGTGACCGCCAGTTTCCATGTTCAGCCAGTGTCTCATGCGAAACTCGCCGAATAATGTCGAATGCTCTCGTCCGACGTGATTTAGATGAAAAGCGCCACCAAGAGATTAGCTGGTTTTCAGCCTCCCTTTCCCCTACACGGCTCACAATTTTAATGACGATGTCCCCAAAGCGAGCTTTCAGCAGAGATCAAGGCCAGAATCAGACCCTTTGCATCCTGACTCTACTTATACCACTAAGTCCCGTCTTTCATTGAACAGGGTTGAGATTTCAATTTCCGTTCGATGCCACAAGGAAGCTCGGGATTCCGTTTTGGAAAAGCCCACACTTGATCAATAAAAAGGACATGGTTCATCGAACCTCGGGCGCCGCCGCAGCCACAAACTCACGGTTCACATTAGCCGCATCAGTCGCACGCTCGTTAGGCCCAGCCGCAGGCTCAAACAGACGCCGCCACCAGCGCGGTGGGTCAAACGGACGGTGGCCACCATGCAGGGGCGGGTAGACATCGTTGAAGAAGTACCAGATATGACCGACGACAACACCGAGCATCTCATCCTTCGGCACGATCTTATGCACAATCACACTGAATCCCATCAGTACCCAAGGGAGATAGGGAGCAGTGAAGACCAGCAGTCCCAGCAAACTGAGACGGGTGTCTGGGTTGCGCCGGGCCCAGATGTAAACCAAGCTGGAGGAAAGCGCGCTTCCCAAGAAGGGTATTGAGAGGAAAGGCGAGATGATAAGGAGAGTTGTCATGGCGTAGAAGATCAGCCATGCGAAGTGGGCTGGGGAGCGGCCGGAGGTTTCTTCCAGAAGACGTGAGTAGCGCTGTAGAAAGAAGACGTGGAATATTAAGTCGAGATTGAGGGGCCCGAAATAGAGGAACGTCGTGAGTAGTCGCCAGTACTGCGATTTAACGTACACAGAGCGGAAGCTGTAGAACAGCTGGAATGGGGTCACGATGTGGCACTGCACCAAAAGTGAGGTTGCGACGGTGGCTACCGTCCACCACCGGGTGACGGGAGGCATCTCATAGAACCATTGTTCGAGGGGAAACTGGCCTGGTTGCCCATTGTTCTCCCAGAGGGCGGCCATGATATGGGGAAGTTGTAACTTTCTGATGGGGAATGGAAATCAGAGAGAAGAGGGAGTAAAGGCGGATGATCACCACGAGCACTAAGAGCTCTCCAAGTGGCCTCCGTACATTCAACGTATGACGGAGATAAGACCAGGTAGACCAGTTTATCGTCACGTGCCAGACACGAAACGCGTGTTTACGTGAGAATCACGGGGCTGGGACGCTAAGGCCGGAATAGTTCATATTGACAGCTCCCCCAGCCTTCGCAACAAAGACTGTCCAATTTATTAGCAGATACGATTTTTAATCCCAATTTCTTCAGTTGATCGTGCGATATCCTTAAGTCTCCTCGATACTCGAGCACGGTTCCTGCAAGGGGGCAATCTCGACACAAACGCGACAATTCGCAGGGCACTGGTTGCTAGGCGATAAACCTCCCAATTGATCGCTTTCGAACACCCCACTACCAAAAGAAAAATCCCACAGCGCATTCCCCCTCCCCCACAATGCCACCCAAGTTAGCCGGCAAGACAGCACCAGGCGGCGCGCAAATAAACAAAGCGCGCAAGACAGCCGCTGCGCCCGCCGCCGCCGGAGGAACGCCAACCAAAGCACAAAAGACGAAGGGAGGAAAGCAATCAAAAGTCGCAAAGACCACCGCCAACGTCCAACGTACGTTTTACCCTCCTCCTACCACCATGCAATGAGCGCCTTGCACATACTCTCCTTGCGCAATTTTCCAACCAAACTCAATCCCCCCATTCTAACAATCCCCTAGCCGGAGACCCTACCCCCACAGGCCACCGACGCCGCTATAAGCCCGGCACCGTCGCTTTGAAGGAAATCCGCCGCTACCAACGCTCTTACGACCTACTCATCGCCAAACTTCCCTTTGCGCGCTTAGTCCGCGAAGTCGCGCTCGATCTCCTCCCCGCCGACGTCGGCGCCGAGTTGCGCTGGCAGTCGCATGCCATCCAAGCTCTGCAGGAGGCCGCCGAGGCTTTCCTCGTCCACCTCTTCGAGGATACGAACCTCTGCGCGATACATGCGAAGCGCGTAACTATTATGCAGAAGGATATCCAGCTTGCGCGGAGAATCCGCGGTGCCTGGGCTGGGCTTGGTTGAGCTGTCCCCATTGACTGTTTCGATTTTTGCGGCTTCTTTCGTGTTTAATATTAATTTCGCGGTGTGGTGGTGGCTTTCTTCTCCTGTGGATGAGGAGAGGGGTCTCAGCGGACATTGCTGGCGTATTGTGGGCATGGAGTTGACTTCGGCGGGTGCTGTTGTCCTTCGTTCTGTTTTTTCTCTGCTTCGTCCAGCTTCGGCTGGTGGAGCTTGTGTCTGTGGCTGCAGGCTGATTTATACCATAGTGTTTGTACATTAGCATAGATGTCGGGTGTTCATGTTCTTTTTTCTATAGGGAGCGAAGCAACTCATGATCTTCCAAAGGTGGTGTGATATAAACGCCCCGAGCTGAATCCTATCAATGTTYTCAAGTCAACGATTCCTACATACCACTAGGTAATCCTCTGTGCTTAGGGTATCGAAAGGCGTTTCTTGATTCGTCGATAATATCATTTACCGGCTCGCATTCCTGTGTCAATAATCGCAGAAAATATCAAACGCCTTCCCTGGTCGCCATCACATGGTATCATAAACGAGCGCCTCCCTAGAAACAGTTCTGAAACAAACGCCAAAGCGGAAGATGTTAAAAAAAAGAAAAAAGAAACAAAAAGGTATATCATGTTTATAGCAATAGACAAAAGCCACTCAGGCAGAACGTCTCAGACGGGGCGGAAGACCCGAGACCAAGCGTTGGCCTTCCTCACGGACGCCCTGTGCTTCCTSGCCCTTGCCCTGTCGCTCCAGAGTCTCAGCCAGCATGTCGTCAGTGACGCTCGCCCACATACGGTCATTGGCTCGTTTGGCCATTGCACGGCCGGCTCGAGCGCTTTTTTCAGCTTGCTCACCAACCACGCCACGGAAGTACTTCCAGCTCATGAATGTTAGGGTCATGCAGGTGATTTGGCTATTGCTGATTGCGGTGGCGGACTGCAGAGCTTGCTGGAGGTACTGTTTTGTTTGGATGGTTGACTCGGAGTGAACAGTTGCGCAGACCAGGAAGTAGGCAGCTTGTATATACTTGTTTGGACTGCTTTGGCAGAAGGGTTCGAGTGTTGCTAGAACAGCGGTGAGTAGGGAGTGCGACGGGTGACTTGGATCACGGAGAATAAGGACTGTATTGAGACCGGCGAGGATGCGTGTATCACGACAGGGATTGTTGCGTCCTGTCTTGCTGGTAGCCGGGTCTAGTGACAGAATTGGTGATTGGAATATGTTCAGCGCGGCGTCCAGGTCGCCAGTTGCCTGTGCGATGGTGCCACCGGCATATTCCATTAGACATCCGATGGTGTCCGGAAGGTTGGAACCAAGCTCTTGGAAGACTTGTCGAAGGTCGTTGAGAGTTTGGCTGGCAAGATCCCAATCTGTTCGAGCGCAAGCCAGGAAAACTCGTTGGAGGAGAAGGTTGCAGTAAAGAGACTGGCGCCACTGAACCCGGCGGTTGGCATTGACCATGGATTCTGGAATTTCTTGAGGGGCCTTGAAATTGCCTTGAACCATTCGAAGCCCTTCCTCGAGATATTTCTCTGCTTTTCGGCCATCATATGAGTTCTTGGCACTGAGCGTGATCGAGCTTAGGAAATAGCACAGGGCATAAAGATCGTGCTGAGGAAGCCAGTTGAAGCTTAATAGCAATGTCCCATTATGAACCTGCAAGATGTCACCTGTGTCGATGGATGACGGCCCGGCGGATTTACCGTTGAGAGGGACTGAAAATGACCCATCAGGACGCCAGTTGCTATCGCTGAGTGTTTCGTCCATCAGAGCCTGCATGACCTTCAACTTCTGTCCAGACTGGTTGATGTCGTACTCTAGAAGACTGCAGCAGATATCAACCATTTGAATCAGAGTTGTAAGCTGAGGTATATGGCGAAGTTCATCATTTAATTGATGGCTTCGCGCGGCAGCCACGGCGCGCTGCGCCTGCTCGATAGAATCGGAATTTGTCGCTTGCTGTAAGTGTGCAAGTGATTCGATAACAGCCGCCATTGCTGAAACAGCCTTGTCCCCGTTACGACTAGCCATCGCCGTGATTTTGTGAAGATGCTGTAACGCTTGCACGGAGTCTTGGTGTGACGGGGATGACAACGAGAGTGATACTCGAAGGAAACGAAATGCGTACTCCCATGCGGCGTGGCGGTACCTATAGCTATTAGCATCCCGTGCTCAAAGAGAATGGAGTGGCACATACGCTTCCACATCCTGGATCATCCCATCGACCGCTTTCAAAGAAGCTTTAGGGTTACTCTTGTGGAGCATTCGTGCCAAGAGGTGCTGCATGCTGTATTTCAAGTCGAGCATACGGTTCTATAACAGTCAGAGATTAGACAAATTTACTATCAAGTTTCGGTTGACTGACTCGTTCACAAAGATCGATCTGTGTCAAGTTAGCGGGCTTTTCTAGAACCAAGGAGGGAAACAAATACACACCCCTTTACTCAACGCTGTTTCCGCTTCGATGTCATTGTCTGTCTCCTCGAACAATGTACGTGCATATCGAAGTCTAACAAGGGCTTCTTTGCGAGGTTGCAATCGCCAATTCTATCATATCATTTGCTTAGCATGGGCACAGAACTTCTCCAACAGAGCAGTTCACCAACCTTCAAGACAGCCTCCAAACAGCCCAATCCAGTAGCAACCAGCTTGTAATATTCCTCGACGTCTGTCTCACGAGCGGTCAACGAGGTTGTTGTTCCGCGAGCATGGGCAGCATTTAGATATTCATCGGCCAAGGACAACAGCAAAACCTGATAGTCGACTGGAGGCTTCGTAGACTTGGCAGGCGTGAGCTTCCCATGCTTTTCGGCATTTGGTTGAGACGGCTGTCTCTTCTTTTCAATATGCTGTGGTTGTAGTTGCTTCTGCGGAGTCTGGTTTTGGATTCTCGCTTGAACAACTGGGGAAGAAGCTGGGATCATAACTTGCGGAGTAGCATGTGTCACCGGCGATGGAGCAGGATGGGGTCGTTTCGGTGTCGTAATAGGTTTCGGCGTTGCAATAGGTGTAGAATTTTTTTTTTTAGGCTCTACTTTGGGAGAGATCTTGGCTGGCGGGGGTTCGGATTTGATGATGGGCTGTGTTTGGGGTGTATGGATATTGGCTTGTCCTTGGTTGTTTTGAGTGTTTGGTTTAGGACTAATAGGAGGCGGGGCAGGAGCAACATGAACAGACATGACTGGCGGCGGAGCTGGCGAAGTAGCCGGTACCATTTGGGAAGGGCTAGCGCTCGGGGCGGACGGCGGTTCACCATACTGGGGAGAGAGTTGGGTGTATCGGGATCGTGGAGCAGTAGGCAGAGGTTGTTGTACAAACAATTGAGCTGGATTGACAAACTGGTGTTGCAGCTCTTCTTGTTGGATTTGGGGCGGACGCGGAGGAGGGGGAGCTGGCGGCTGAGGTTGAGGGGGCGATTGTAGCTGAGGGAGGATCTGTGGTCCTGGCTGCGGTCCTGTCTGCGGCCGTGGTTGGAGAGCTTGTGGTAATTGGAGCGGCTGCTGCGGGGGAGTCTGCGGAGGAGGACGCGTCTGCTGCTGCTGTGACTGTGGCTGTGGAGTGTATGTTGATGGGTATGAAGGATATGGTGTCATGGCCGAAGGATACATTGCTGGTTTGCCATAGGCATCGTATGGGGGCGGCAGAGGATGGGCATTATTGTATAGTATCTGCGGGGGAATTTGCCCGTGTCGATACGGTGGCGGTGGTAGATAATGCGGGTATTGGCCGGAACCAGGTGGTGGGAAGCTCATCGCCCCGAGAAACAGACAATACTCGTATGAATCGAGTATGAAGTCGAACGCGCGAGATAGTGAACGTGGATCGTGTCGGTCCGGAGAAACCCCAGGGCGGTCAGCTGATAAGGGATGTTGCGATTAGGTACCTTCGACTCTTCTGCATCGAGGTACATGTAGACTTCTCTATATCTGAAAACTTATTGGGAAGTCGTCTTTTTTGACGGTTTGCAATATTGGTTTTCGTTTCCGTTTTGGGTTGTGTTTTGGTCAATATGATAGGCAATGAAAAAACATATATCCAAAGGGTTCCAACAAAGGACGGTGACAAGGATATGAACGCAACCTTGGGAAGAGCCACTAAAAAAGGTGGTCGTTTCTTGTCTGAATGGTTGAATTATTATGGGCATGCCTAAATACTTGATGCTAACCAAAAACTAATCTAACGCGCTGAAAGAGCGCTCACTATACAATATATACTGGCAAGGTTGGAAACGAGAGAACAAATGAACCCTAACTGGGCCACAAACTCATGATCCTGCCAAAGCCCCCAAAGCCTCTCTTGCAGCTGAACAAATCCGTTAAACCATGTTGATGTATGTGTACAGTTGGTTGATGGGTTGATTACCTATTCCAGAATCGATAATTTCCTGTTCTATACTCGGCGCGAATGAGAGCGCTGGGTGTTCGCGCACTGTCCAAGGACATAACTCGTTGCAGTTTTCAACACTGACTGAAGGTTCGGCTGGATGAATTCTTTGTGCTCCCCAAGCCGGATCAGGAGCTGGACCCGTCCCACCGAGGCTTCTTTGCGTCCAGAATGAATATGTAGCTTTGCCAGACTTTTCGGAATGGAATGGTGCTTTTCGTGGACATGTCAATGTCGTATCGCACGCACTGCAGACCGATATACGCTTGCAAGACGAGCAGAAAGAGTCAAAGAGGCGGCATATAGTGGTTTGATGAACGCTTGAGACCCACAGGTCAACCGATCGATGTGCGCATCCGAAACGTGGTGTCATATAATCTTCCCTGCCAACTTGGCCCGACTCGGTGGTGAGTTGGTATTCCGTGCGAAGAACGAGCTGATTGTCGGCATTTATTTCCGGGAACAAAGATGTCGTCAACTCGGTTGGGCCATACTGCTCGGTGCATGTATGCCAGCAGTACCGGTCGTCAACCGCGTTCCCGAAATTTGACTTCAAGGGTTGCAGCGTCGCCTGCCGCACTCTGACATGATCCGCGAGGTCAAGTTTGTCGCGGAAAGTTAATTTCTTGCATGGGCACAGGTCGACAACCCCTGCTAACTCTCCAACATTGCATGTTCGACTCTCCGGCTTCCGCCTCAGCTCCCTGGATGAGAATGCGGCCCGAGGGTGGAGTTTCAAGCACTTGGAGCATAGTTTCCAGCGGGAATTTTCCAACAAGTTGAGGAATGACCACCGTGGTGTGACGAAGTTATGTCCATTGCGGTAATGGTGGAAAAGCGGCGCAAAATCCCGACTGAATCGGAGGGATTTCGAGAGAAGGATCTCTCCAGAGATTGCGAACATGCGCTTGTTGGTCAGCGCAAACGCGGCCTCCGGTAGCACTGTCAGATGGGATATGATCTCCAACAACAGCTCGGTGGGTAATTCCATTAGGTAGCAACGGCCGTGGCCATTCTCTTGTTGTTCCTTCGCTCGTTTCGGGGACCAGGTTCTCATTTTGATCATAGCCTTGAATTTTTCTGTGGTGCGGTGTACACGATCGGACATGTCGGACGGGGACTTTCTTATTAAAGTCATGGGTACCCGAATCAAAGGTCGTTCAAAGACGTTTGGTGACCAGGCCTCATGAGTTATTTGTGAATCAAAAAGCTGGATAGTGGCGTTTCGACAGTTACTATCATGTTCATGTTGTAGTAGAGATCAAGTGCATCGTGTGACGAACAGTGCTGCATCCATCACCTTCAAAGGAGAAAGAGAGAAGGTATGGATCCTTTGACCTTGAAATAGTCTGCTGGAAGATAAAGACCCCCGGAAACGGACCATGGGACTGGGTCACAAAAGATGGGTGCAAATGCTATCAACATTACATATAAAGAAGAAAGAGGAACTGATCGTTGGTGGCTCAGCCCGTTCTTTGTCTGATGATCCAGATGCAGAGCACCGGATATTTCAACTTTTCACCCTACATTTATCTTGATCTGTTTTAATAAGGACATTGCTATTGTCGGGGATTTCTCCTTGTGCTTCACGCCGGAAGTGAATTTAGGGCTTCCGCATGCGGAAAACAGATTGCCGCATTGAGCATCATATCATCATCACTTCGTATTCGGCGGAATGTCCTCAATTTCTCCTGACTGCACTAGATCAGGAGTATTTCCTGCATCAAATACAAGCTCAGGCCTTGCACGCGCTATGACATCGTCAACTGACTGCTGGCGTATGACAAAATTGCCCGCATGCTATCAGGTGTGTCTGTGCACCTGGGCAGTCCGCGCCCTCATAATGATGACTAAGCATTTGAGGCTCCCGAGGTCAGATCACCTGAAAGAATGTGCATAACTATATGCATCACGTGTAATGGAATAAAATGGGCCTTAGTCACATTGAACCAAGGATCTATGTAGAATATGGCCACGGGAGTGGCTTGGCGGGAAAATCTAAACATACCCTTTTTTTTTGCCGAGGTCCAATCTGATATAGTGTTGGCGTGGATCCTTGGATCACCTATTTTGGATTTTTGCATGCTTTTCAACCAACTTTTTTTCTTTCTTTTGCATATAGAAGTTGAGCGACTTTCGTTGGGAGATCGATTTGTCCCTTTACTCAGTTTCAGCATTCTTTAGATACCCCTCATGCTCGACTTCATCTCAACGCTTCTGAATTCATTTCCCCTATCAGCCCTCTTATCTGGGCTGATCGCCATGGGTCTGATTTCATGGCTTCGTCCCAAGGGCCGCATAGCTTTCCATCATGCCAAGGACAATAAGTTGACTTTGACCAAAGTTTCCGGCGCCGCAGGTGCTAAGGAACAAACCACGTTCGTGGATGTCTGCCGGTCTGCAACACCAGAGACATGCAACCTGAACCCTTTCCTGTTCAATGGGCACCTACAGACGTGCTGGACCACTTTGAAACAGGATAATGTCCCCGTTTACTACAAACGTAAAATGTTCAAGTCGGATAGCCCCGCATTCACGGGCCATTATGCCATGGACTTTGTGGTCGCACCGTACGACATTCCTCAAGACCCGGAGCTTACTGATCAAGCGAGAGAGTATACCCAAAAGTCTGGTATGCCGTCACGCACATCGTTTTTCTCTCAGGAAGAATTCGCGGCGTTGCCCTCAGATGACACCAAGCCCATGCTTGTCCTCCTTCACGGTCTGAGTGGTGGTTCCCATGAAATATACTTGCGGGAAGTCCTGGCACCGCTTGTGAAAGATGGCGCGTGGGAGGCATGTGTTGTCAATTCGAGAGGATGTGCGGAGACAAACATCAGTACTGGTGTTCTCTACAACGCCCGAGCTACCTGGGATGTTCGCCAGTCTGTGAAGTGGCTCAGGACGCAATTCCCCAATCGCCCTCTTTTTGGAATTGGCTTCTCACTCGGTGCCAACATCCTCACTAATGTATGATTCCCCTGCAAAACTGACTGTCTGTACTTCCCACTGACAAACTGTATAGTATCTGGGAGAGGAAGGCGAGGCCTGTCAGTTGAAGGCAGCCGTGATTTGTGCGAGCCCGTGGAACTTGGATGTTAGCTCTATGGTTTTGCAAAGTACCTGGATTGGCAAGGAAGTATACAGCAGAACCATGGGGACAAGTATGAAGAAGCTCTTTGAGGCGTGAGTACCTGTCTATTCGGCTTATGTGTCGAGTTAACTAACCACATGGAAAACAGGCATGTTGATCAAGTCTCCAAAAACCCTCGCATCGACGTCGATGCGATAAGAAACATTACCTACCTCCACGAGTTCGACCGGTAAGAAGAATGTATTCTGCATATCAAAACGAATACGAGTCTAACATGCAACAGAGCTCTGCAATGTCCGACCTGGGGCTACCCCACCGAGGGAGCGTATTACCGCGATGCCACTTCTACCGATTCCATGCTCGCTATCAGGATTCCTTTCCTTAGCATTCAAGCAGAGGATGATCCTGTAAGTTATGAAAGCCTTCCACAACCGTGAAAACATCGCTGACTTTATTAGATTGCTTGCCAAGAGGCTCTGCCCTACCAGGAAATGACCCAAACGCCATATGGAGTCATGTTGACTACATCGTGGGGTGGCCATCTAGGCTGGTTCGAGCTTGGGGGGTCCAGGTGGTTTGTCAAGCCGGTATGTACTCGCAATTGGCTATTGGCATCGAAATGAACTTACTAACCTTCCTTCAGGTGACAAACTTCTTGAACAAAATGGCAAGGGAAATCGACACTAGTATCCCTGGTGTTGTTGAACACCCCGACAGACTCCCTGGAAATATTGCCAGCCACATTGGTGCCAACAAAGAACCCGACACGGCACCTAAGCCTGAATTCGTCTCGATGCGACGCAAACTCGCACTACCTTTAGGGCTGTAATTGGCCCCTCAAACATTCCTCCCTCTCAACCAACTGCTACAGTCACCATTTCGGAAGCGACAGGTCATTCGTGGTTTACAATGGGAGAACCATTTTCGGTGTTTTTGTTTTGGCAAAATGATGTTTCTGTTCCGATAGACATAGATTGATAAACCGGTGAAAACGCCGAACCCCGACATCTAAATACATAATCAAAGTATAGACACAAATATTCGGACTTTTTTTTTTTCAAGCAAATGCAACGGTCTTCTTCTTTGATCGCCCGGGCTTTGAGATACTTTCCTTGATACTCGTGGGCTCCGCGGCCTTGTCACCACCCTTGCCCTTCTTCTTTTGGCGGAGGGAATCCTTCACATCATCAAACTTGTTCTTCTTTTCCTTCATGCGGGCCTCGGCCTCGGCTCTCTTTGCCTCGCGGATCTCTTCTAATTGACGTGCCTTCATCATCTTGGACTCGATCTGGCCTTCCTTCTCGGCGTTCACCATGGCGAGAATTGTCATCATGCCCTCCTGTAGGTGATAGCATTAGTACCAGACTTCCATAAAGTGCAATCAAGAGAACGGAGTATGATAGGCAAAACATACCGCATCATCGACAAAAGTCTTGCCCTTCTTCTTGCCCTTGGGCTTGATCACTCCGACGGGTGTGATCTGGTTCAGTTCCGGCAGATCCAGCTCCTTCTCGGTGTATACTCTCTTCTTCTTTTTCTTCAAGTTTTCGTTGACAGTCCGGGGCTTGCTCTTCTGTTCCTTAGGCGGGGGACGCTTGGGACCATCTTTCTTGGCCGATTTGCTCACGCGCGAGGCAGACGACAAGTTGGTAGGCTTGCCTCCCTTCGCACCTCCCTTTGCGCCTCCCTTTGCTCCTCCAACATTAGGAGCCATTTCGTAGCGCTTGAGGAATTGAACGGTTGATTGAGTTGAGACGAGGCAGACTGAGAGTGGGAATGCAAAGATCGATAGAGTGGCGATAAATGGGCTGTGATCAATTCAACAACCCAAAAGGAATCAAATAATACTCCGAGAGAATCAAAAATATCGAAAATTATTCGACGGAAGAAAAAAACAAGAGCAGAGAAACCTCGCGCAGACGGTCCGATAATCCCCAAATTCGCAAAAGAATTTTTTTGAAAAGGCAGGCGGTGAGCCCGACCCATTCCACCACCAACCTCAGATCGAAACCTCCACCCTCATAGCTCAGGAACCCACGTTCAATTATCCCTCGTCTTCCTGCACCCAGTGATTGAACCGCACTGGATTGAGTGGGCACTCTACTCTCCTCCAAAATGACTATCAACCCTACCTACCTGGCGCAGCGCACGCGCTCCTGTACGTCCCTTCCACGTCCGATGCGTTCCGCCGTCCACCCGGCGGGATCGTCAATGGAGTCTATCCCACTCGCGAAAAGGTGCTAATATATCTGTTTCTCTTCTAGCTGTTAACTGGGGCGATGCGAAATTCCGAGTCCTGAAGTCGTACCGCGAATGGCTCCGCGCGGTCAGTTTACCCCGAGATCCTAGGCCGATACACCTTCTCCCTTGATACGCTCTTTTCCCCCGTTCCAGGTGGATATCGCTGGAACGGATTGATTAGTGGCTGTTTTTTTTATGGCCTAAAAGGCCACAATTTGACCCCGCAACGGACTCAGCTGACGTGGTTCAAATACAGTCCCCGGAGATCCAGACCATGTACTCTCTGGGCATGCCCGTATCCGCCATCCGCACGAAGATCCGCCAGGAGTTCGAGAAGCACCGCTACGTCAGCCAATTGCCTGTCGTGGACGTGCTGTTGTACCAGAGCCACGCCGAGTTCCAGGTTAGTCCAGGTCCACTCTTTCTGTTCGGGGATATGTGATATGTCTATTCAGCATGTGGATTCTCATCTAAAGATAATTGTGAGAAGTGAATGCTGCTTCTTCTTTGTCTTTATTTGATTGTTCATTAGTGTAGTCACCCCGCAATTCTAGTATCAAATACTGACATCATTTCAATGCAGGAAACCCTTAACTACTGGAAGCAGCTTTCTCATGTTATGAAGTACTTCCGCCCAGAAGAAGACCCTGGCGCGCGGCTACCCCGCAACTTCGTCTCTGGTTTCCTCGAGGGTCGCAATTAAAATCCTCTTTCTGCTCCTTTCTCGTTTCCTATCCTCTTCATCTCGTTGCTAGTCCACGATGTGGCGGTTAAATGAACTGCGCCATCGATAGACATGATGTGTATATATTGTCTGAATAAGCCATTCCATTATCTTATTTCGTTCCTACCTACATGTAGTCTCTGCATATGCCTAGCTCCAAGACTTGATGCTGATCCTATAACAGCACAAACCTGGCAATACTAGTTTCGTATTATGAATCACGAATAACTCTATCTTCATCAAGTATTTCTTATAAATATATATACCAAAGAAACTAAAAGCAAGCATTTCTCATGCCCGAGTTAGAAAATATACTTTTCCCTCTACCCAAAACGCCAATTAAATAATACATATGCAAAGAACCTTGGAAACAACCTCATGCCTCCATACGGTTACCACTCTCGGCATTGAACTGATCACGCGCGGTAGTGAACTTCTCCGTTACGACATCGCACAGGTCCATCAGATCATCGAAGCCCTTCTCCAGAGCCTCGAGAGCAGTGGTAGTATCTAAGCCACGCAGTCAGCAAACATCCCAACACTCCAATAGACAAGACAAAGTAGCAGGACATACCGTTAGTCTGGATACGGACGTTCATCTTGGGATCGGAGGGGTGGGGGATAGTGTAACCGCAGAACTCAACGGCAGGGCTATATTCAACAAGTCAGTGACGATGCTCTCTCAAACAAGATCGAGAATTCCAATGAGAAACCATCCAGTATAAAACCCGAATCTGATCTTGTGATCGCAGGGACACTCACTTCTTCATGATTGCGTACCGCAGCGCATTGCCCATGGTATGGCCTTCGCCTTCGAACTGGAATGAAGCGGCGGTTTCGGTGGCGCCGGGGAGCTGGATGGAGTATGGTGTTAGCTTGGTGTTTTTAGATCCCAGATATCTATAAAGATCAATTCGGATATCCCAGAGCGGTTACGTACGACGACTATCTGTCTCTCCTCCAGGATGGGGTCGTTGGACTGGGGCTCGACGGCTTGCTCTGCGTCGACCATGGACTGGTCCATGTCTTGGGAGTGGACGGATTCAGGCATTGTGTTGGGTGTGAGGTATGTAGGTTGTGATCTTTTGTGCTCTAGCAAGTTCGACGCTTTGTCGAGATTGTTCGAATGGATGCGGCAGTTTGGTGTGCGGTTGGTAGTTGGTAATTGGGATTTGCAAGACAGTAGACAAATGTCTTTGCCGTCGTTTGGTTTCGAAGGTCGGACGTTTAACCTAGGAAATTTGCGCGATCTGGATCTCCAAGTTGAAGATTATCGAAGAAAAAAAGGTGGGTTATCGATAGTCGGCTCTCACCGCCTGCTGTTTTTGTCATCTATAAAATCCATCGAGATATTTGGCTTTTTGTAAAGATAAAGGGTGTGATGATTCTTTCTAGAAGTTTTGGGATATATTAAAGTTGCATGAAAATGTTCTTTGCCTATTTTTATGTGTTGAAAAAGTCCCCTAACCTATATATTTTTCTCCCAATGTAGTGAATCTGTGTCAACCCTCGTCCATTTACCAGTTTCCCACGACTATATACATACATACATAAAGTTGGAATTCTAATGCAGGTATATTCTGTAGAGTCTCTTTATGTTGTATGCGAGAGAATACATATCCGAATGTGGGGGTATGGTCTATGGCTATTCTCTACTCCACAGTAACTTGATAAAGTACAAGGTCACGCGGATATAGATTAATAATATCCTGACTCATGCGAAAAGCTTTCCACCTGGGCAAGGGCAAGGTTTCGACGGAATACTACTAGGCCTACCTAGGTAGTAAGAGATGAAACAAAGGTAATGTTGGGTTTCATCCTTTGGACCCAAAGGATTCAGGTGGGTCCTTCCAAGGTTGGAAGGTTCAAATGTAAGCCATTTGTCATCTCTCGGGTGTACCTACCTAGGTACCTAGGTACTTAGGTACTCTGTAGAACATCTCGGTACCTCTTTAAGAACTGCACAGATAATATGTAAAGGTACGCACCCCTGGTCTGTGCATTTACACCTTGGCCGATCGAGTGGACTCCAATCTCAGTAGACCAGGGTAGACCAGGGTAGATTGAATGTGTATCTACTCTCTATGGAATAGTCATTCACGAAAGGGTCAGCCGTAACATCTATGTTGTAGTATGAATCATTTTTTCCTTTCGGTTTCAGTTTCGTGTTTACATATGTAGGTACTCGCATGGAACAGGTGTTGGTCATTGGTTTTGTGAACGCCACATACTAGTGACCCCTTTCGATATAAGCGCCCACTGCGCCTTGTTTGACATATAACGCTTTACGAGTGGATGAAGGTGATGTGACTGGGGTTTTATTTTATTTTTTTACTTGTGTGCCGAGTTGACTGATTGGATATGATTCGATAAAATTTGGGTATCAGGTATTATTTTGTTATACTAATGTTAGAGAAAATGGGATCCACTTGGAATTATAGAAGATCTATTATGAACTATTGGATGGAGAATTAATAGGAGATTTATATATAGAGATATACAACATATATAGAGGTATATAAAGAATAAAGAATAAAGAATAATATAACTATTCTACAACATACGGGGTAATAAATAATAAATACTATATATAAATATGAATATTTAAAAAATAAAATATAAAAAAACAAAAATAAAATGAACGGTGGACCCCCCYGGAACAGCCCATCTCCCAGAAACACATCGTGTCTCAGCGGAGATTCGGGTATCTGGTACTTAGCTGAATAACTCTTTCCCCTCTTTGTACTTGAGATCAACTGTGTACTTTGTACTTTATACTTTACCTTACCCTTTTAACTTCCCCTGGATAGCTTTGGACGATCTCATCCTTTCCCTTTTTTTTTTTTTTTTTTAACAGGGCCCAGACTGTTGAAACCCCCCCCCTCTCTCAATTTTTCTCCATTTCTCGTCCATTTCTCTCGCTTGTAACTCTGGACTCTGGTCACACTGCCGCCTGACGCCTAACCGCCCTTCCCACCTTCCTTTGTCTGGGAGTTTCTCTACTCTCTTGGATATAGGCCGATCCCACGTTTCGATCCGCTTTCCCGGACCTTGCCCGCATCAACTCCAGATGCCCTTGCATCTCAAGGAGATTTATCAAAATACACAGTACTTTTTACTTGCATCATTTGCTTGATATAGAGGGAACTCGAATCATCTCCGACCATGTCCACTGCTGTTGCATCTGCAGCGGCCCCCTTGTCATCACCACACCCTACTCGGAACCCCAGCCCCAGAAACCTCCCGTCTTTGGCTCCGAATAATAACAACTTCTCTCCGCCCCGGATGTCCAAAAGCCCCAAGAATGGATCCACGGCACACGGTTCCCCGACCGAGAAGAGAGGAGCATCTCCGTAAGTCGAGAGATTCATGAAATCCGGGCTTCACGTGCTGACATTATTATTAGATCCCAAGGTACCAGCGGAGGCCCACAAATTACTGTGAAGAAGGAACCGGGTTCCTCCCCACGGATACAGAGTCGCCCCCGGCCTCGGAAATTGGACCTTTCGACTAGTCTTCCATCCGCCAGTGGCTTGTCGGTTCGCCCTGCGGGGGGACCTTTGACAGCCTCGATGCAACATGTAGGCCTGGCGTGCCTGTCGCCTGGCTTCCAGACCCACGACCCGGTCATGCGAGAGCAGCTGCAGCGCAGCCTCTCTGTGCGGGACCAGCAGCGGTCGATCATCGAACAACGCATGCAGAGATCAGCCAAGGATGATGGTCCGGACGGTGTGAAGCCTTCCGAGTCGAATTTGATGGGGATGCCCAAGACCGCATCAAAGCGCAGACCTCCCGCTGGTCTATCCATCGTCCCTCCATCCGCTTCCCAGTTCGCGAACGAGCGAGTCATCCAATCTGCACCGCTACACCAGACTTTCACTGGTAGGCACCAGCCACAGCCATTGACCCGCCATGTTGTCAACCAGAGCCCGACCCTGGGCTCAACCTCTCACATGCATCAGCTGCCGGCAAACCAAACAAACAATCGTCTTCCTCCCCTCTCCGATGTCTTCGGTTCCGATGCATTGGGTCGTGACCGGGATTCTGGCCTCGCTAATATCCACTTGAATGCATCGAGCACCAACTCCTCCCAATCCAACAACTTGCCTCCGATGCCCTCCCCTGGTCTGCCGGGTAGCGTAGCCCACACTCCCAACCGACCGCGCGAATATCACTCAGCCGAAGAGGCCGTGCAAGAGATGTCCGGTGGACGAGAGGAGCTGTTGCCTCGCATTGTCCACTATGGAGGTCACCAACCTCCCACTCCGCCATCCCCACAAGTACTTCACGCCGGCCCCAAGACTGCGCCTCTTGCCCCAGAACCCCGAGCGCCCCATGGCCCGCCACCTGCCTCCTTCGGTATGTTCGCCCCGTCTGATGTTACGGCACGTCGGCGTCCTCGGAGCGAGTATGAACGCGATAACGGCAGTCCGCCGCTGGGTCATGGCCCCGAATCTCAATACCGGCCCAATCCAGCTGCCATGCCCGGTCCACATGCTTCATTCCCTGGACCTTTCGGCGCAGGAAGAGACTCGCCAGAGACGCAACGCAGAAAGAAGGATGAATTCCTGGGTCTTTGTGCACGGGCTTGGGATCTGTTCCACTCGTGATACGATATTGCTCTGTTAGACCCAGAAGAAGCAATGCCTCTTGCAGAGGCCCAGGGTTGGCTCTGCTTCGCGAGTTTCGAGTAATGATGGAATTTGCTTGAACCTACTTGCTAGCAAATGCCCGACCAACAGATCATCCCCAACGCTACCATCTTATATATCATCATATCTGAGGAGTTTTCTGCCTTGGAATGCAAAATACCTCGCTATGAATGCTATAAAGTCCCAGGCGCTCATTTGGTTCCATTGGCAAGTCCAATCCCGAACGATTTGGTGCCTGGGCAAATGTGAATGTCCACTATCCCCGGCTCATCCTGGACGATCGAGTCGGGAAACCCTTCCCACCATCAATGATGCTTGCATCAATATCATGTTATCTATGCTACGACAGTATCGACAGGGCACCTTGGCACCCTGTAAAATTTTTGTGTTGGGGTTCTTTTCTGCATCAAGTTTGCTTTGGGCGTTGGGGGGTTCCATGCTTCGTATTATACCTTTTGGACTTATTTTTGGGAGACAAAGCATTATGGTAATGAGTTCTCTGCCTCTTATTGGCCCGTTTCGAATGCCTTCTTTTCTTCTCTTTACAATATTTTGCTGTTGCTGCCATGTTGGTCCTCAGCTCCGAGACTGGTAATCCTAATATACCTCGAGATCACATACAACATACCCGTGGACATGTAGACAAATATTCAATATTCATATGCATAATACTATGTACTTTTCCCCAAACACATCAACGCCGTAATCCAATACAAAAACGCTCTACTCCAACCTCCGTCTCTTTCCTTCGTTAGGCATGCCCCCATCTTCACCACCCCCCGCGCCTCTCCTCTCCCAAGGCATCTCCTTCCGCTCCTTAGATGCCACCTTCTTGCGCCTCCTCTCAAGCGCCTTTGCACGCTCCCGTGATCCCATCTCCCCATACTTCCGCTCAAGAACTTGCTTCTGCAACTCCGAGTTCTTGAGATAGTACGGATTAGCCTTCTTGCCCTCGCGAATCAACTCCTTCTCCCGCTTCTTATGTTCAGCCTGCACCTCCGCCTCACGCTTCTTATTCTGCGCGGACCGCAGCTTATCCTGCATCCGCCGGATCTCCCCCTTAAGCTTCTCCTTCTGCTGAAGATTCTTCGTCTTCCTCATCTGCTCCTTCAAATCATTAAGCTCCGATGTCCGGTACTCGTCCAGGAACGCATACGCCTTCCCACCATGCGGGTGCTTTCCAACCCCACTGTGTCCCATGACAGCCGCGTCGAAGCGCGGGTCCCGGGACCGGGGTGCAGGCGGGAGTTCGACAGCTGTGCGCTTGCGCGTCACGGCCCGTTTGGACGATAGCTCCATGGGTGCGTGCTTGGACGATCTGCTCTTCTTTTCTTTGGATTTGGTTTTGGCGGCGGCTTCGAGCTTTTGTTCGCGTGCTTCGCGCAGCTTCGTGCGGATGTCGTCTACCGTTGAGGCTGCGGTGTCGTCTTTCGACGCGCGCTTGTCTTTGCGGTTCTTCTCGCGCATGGAGGCTTGTGCTTTGGCTAGGGCGCCGAAGGAAATGTCGGCTAGGGAGGCTTTGAAGTCCTCGCCGTCGTCATGCTCGGATTCGGGCTCTTCTTCTATGTCGGAGTTGCTGGCTTCGGACTGGGAGTCTGCGTCTGTGCCTTCTCCTTCGCCTTCGGAGTTGGAGTCATCTGCCTGCTGGATTGGTTGTTAGCTTTGATTCTAAAGTAAATGTAAAGCTGGCTTACTGAGTTGATGGAACCGTTGGATTCGGCGTCAGAGCCATCCTGCGAGCCTTCGTCGGAACCTGATGCCTCGGAGTAGACTTCGTCATCTTCTGGTCGAGCTCGCACTCGGCGATTAAGTAAATCGGAAATAGCCATTTTTGTTGTTGCTGTAATTAGAAGACCCCGCGGAAGAAGAAGAACTGTCAAAAATAAAATATTGCCGCTCGGGGCGGTCAGCGCGATAAGAACTGATTAGATATTTTTCGCGATGCCCCGATGTTCGCGAAGAACGTTTTTGACCAATTTGCGTTTGTTGTTTTATAAATGTCCTTGCATTTTCTGCATGGCCGAGCCTTCCCTCGTTTCCCACTCATAAATTCCTCATCGCCTCACTCTCAGCCTCTTCCCAGAGCAGCCAATCGGGTATTGCCTCCACCATTCACTACGTGGATAGCATGTTCACCAATTATTGATTTATTCTGACTTGCTTTTGAATAGCTTCTCGCAGTGTCAGGCTCTGGCGCTCTGAAATTCCGGCTGAGATTCTCCACCTTGCTCTCGTCACGTCCCACGTCCTTCAAACTGTCTCGCGCAAGCAAAAGACCGAAGCGTGCGTCGACCGCCGCGGATCTTGAACACCAGTCGAGTTCAATTCCCCAGTATGCCGTCTCGGCCTATTACGCAGTGAACATGAACTCTGCACCAACACAGAAAGGACGGAGGACCAGCCGGCCGGCTCCCTCACAGGGCTACCGCAATGCGCCCCCTCGGGATACACATCGGAGTGTGGCATATGGGGACTATCCTGTACAAGGCAATATTCCACCGTTGGAGTACACTCCTACGCCGGGTGTCACCTCAGATCTTGGGGCTCAGCTTCCACAGACCACTCAGACGCCACAGGCCTACCAACCCCAGGGTGCTCTTGCCATGCAACAGCACCAACCACAAATGCCTTTGGGACAAGGCCAACAACAATTCGGCGCTCTTAATACCTTTCCACCAGACCTAATGGCCATGGACCAAACTTTCCTCCAAATGGCACAGAATATGCCCTGGATGCATCCCGGCCTTGATAACGGGATGCCATTGCCATTCCCACCCCCATTTCCTCTACTCCCTTTCGATATGAATGCCCCACTACCATTCCAAAACGCCCGACCCATGAGCACAATGGCTGGTGGCGCAGGACAACTGCTCACATCCGAGCCCCAAAGACAACGATCGCCAACACCGCCTGTCAAAGTCCCACTTCCAACACTGCAATACCTAAATCAAGCGTCACTGAAACCAGAGAAGACCGAAAAGCGGCCACTTCTCGTTATCCTCGATCTCAATGGCACCCTAATCTACCGCAAACTTCGCAAATTCCCGCCGAAATTCGCCAGACGCACCGGTCTAGATCACTTCCTAGCCATGCTAGTCAAAAACTACAAAGTCATGATCTGGTCCAGCTCCCAACCGCAGACTGTAAATGCCGTCTGCGAGCAGATCTTCCCGGGCCCCATGCACGACGCCCTCGTCGCCCGCTGGGGGCGCGACAAATTCGGTCTCACCTCCGGCCAATACAACAAAAAGCTACAAGTCTACAAGGAGCTGCACAAAGTCTGGGCGGTGACAGATATCCAAGGCGCATTCCCAGGTAACGAGCATCTGAAGGACACCCCGGCCTCATCGCCAGGCACCCAGCCACCGCAGAAGAACCGCAGGCAAAAGTTTCGCGATGCTGAGGCTGCAAAGCTCCCCGCGGGCCACCGCTGGGACCAGACCAACACCATCCTCATCGACGACAGCAAGATCAAGGCTTCCAGCGAGCCGTTTAATATCCTCGAGATCCCGGAGTTCAACGATGATCCCAGTATCGATGAGACGAAGCTCTTCGCTAAGGTCCTTACCCGCCTGGATTATCTTGCCCATCACGACGACGTGAGCAAGGTCCTCCGCATCTGGAACGAGCGTGTAGACAAGGGCGAGGGCAGTATCCTCGAACTAGACATTGGGGTCCACGAGGATTCTGTTGACAACGAGGACGGAGGGATGAGTCTCTTCCCAGAGCAGTTAAACGCCAACTCTATTGGCGATCTCATGACATTTGATGGTGCCAACGATGTCCCTGCTTCTACAACAGCTAAGTCCAAAAAGAAAAATAAGAAGGCAAAGGCAAGAGAAAAAGCAGCGGCAAAAAATATACCCCCGAACACTGCAGCGACAACACCCGCAACCGCCAGTACTACAACCGCAAACCCGCCAGTCACAACTCCAACACAGCAACCCAACGAGAATCCAGAAGAGCAAAATTCGGAAACGAAAATGACCCGCAAGGCGCGCAAAAGAGCCAGGAAGGCCGAGGTCGCCGCCGCCGCCGCCACAGCCGAAGCAGAATACCGAAAGACACACGGGCTTCCAACACCGAGTTACAATAACGTAAAGAGCGACAAAGCTGTCGCCAGCATCGAACCAGAAGCGAAGAGTCAAGACCATGCTCGAATTGGAAAAAGCGAGAAAGCACTTCGCCGCAGACAGAAGGCCATGAACAGAAAAGCTCAGTGGGAAGTTGATCCCCCGACACCTCCTCCTGGGTCTCAGACCGCACAGGAAAGATACAATTTCCGGAAGAGGAGTGTTGTTGCTCCTACCCAGCAGCTTAATGCTGAATCTGCCTCTGCTTCCGGGCCAGTATTCGAATCCGCATCTGCCGCTGCCCACGCCGCGAATGCCGCTCGCATCGTGGGAGGACAATCGCCTGAGTACCTCCCTCCCGACGCGGACGTGACTGTCGGTATGGAATTAGATGTTGATGAGTACGTTCCGCCGGATGTTGTAACGACGGAAACTAAGCATACCCGGTCGCCGTCGCCGGCTTCATCGGCTGAGTCGAGGAATTCGCTGCTTGATCGTCTTGAGGAGGGGCTTGGGTTTAGGCCTGTGAAGCGTTGAGGTGTTAGCGTTTTGCTATGTGTGGATTCCGATTCCGAGCGTAGGGGTCTTTTTATTCGTTTCATTGATATCCCGTTCTGTGTATTTTAGCTTATTTTAGCTCTGAAAGAGGTCTTGAGGGTGCTTTATGCTGTTTTATGACTTGAGGAATACTGCATGCATACATGTATCAATACATTGCTCTTTCATAACATACTAGTTTGTTTACATGTAGAGTGAAGTAGACTAGTAAATAAACGTGCAAGAATAGGTTACTATATTGTACTATGATAATCATTCATGGATAGATATGTAGGTATTATTCTGTGACCTGAAATAGAACGGTTGGATCCCTTCAGTTTGCGTGAGGCAAGCTGCAACTTTGATTGCAAGGGAGACCATCGTAATGGCCCTCCAGTCGCTTAAATAAAGCGCCGACAAGGTGCTGGAGACTTCAAGTAAACCCGGAGAACCACAGATTCCGATACCTGCAAGAATGCCTCCAACGATGTCGCTCCAACTGTGAGATTATTCCTTCTATATTACATGTCTGGAGCGAAAAAAAATAAAATAAAATAAAAAATAAAATAAACGGAGAAAAGATGTCAAAACTACATGACTGCACATATACCTATCCACCCGCATGTCCATCCGCATGTCCATCTCCCACTCAATGCTGAGGTTGATTTTTGCTGTATATCCTGTCACTTGTCGAAAAGATTGAGAAAGCAGATAGTCTGGACTGTAGGGAGAGGCTCATCCCTCACCCATTCCCACCAGCAGCGACGGATAGGAATCAAGTGAGGATAAAGTGAAGTCGAAAGATCATATCGCCAGTGTCCAGGCTCCGGAAGCCAGAGGTTTTGTCTGTTGAATCTCTTAACATGGTTGACCAAACCGGTGAGGTCGATCCCATCTTTATAATCCCACGAAGCATTCCCATGGAAGACTGTTGTAACCAGATCGTATATATCCCCTGCTAATCTTCGCTGTACAATGAGCTTCCCGACGTCGTATCCTGCGGTAATGAGTCGAAGGGATATAACAAGTTGGGATCTGAACGACTTCGTCTCCGCGGTTGACAGAATCGTTGGTCCCAGTTGCTTCGGATCCCCGAGGAAGCCAAAGGCATTGGGAACAAGTATACCAGGATTGGTAGGATCTCTGGTTCGTTCTTCTTTCGGCATAGCCTCATCGAATGCCAGATAAGAGGGATGCAGGTTGTGATATAGAGTGGGCTGTGCGATTCCCGAAGGACAAGAGACAGCTATCGACCATGTGGACGACTCGGACAGAAAAGCCTCGACTTATATATATATATAGCATCTTTGTGCTAGTGTATGTTGAGGTTGATTTTGGTATATATCGTCCTGTCGCTTGTTGAAGAATATTGGAACGGCAGACAACTTAGTCTGTGAGAAGAGGCTCCTCCGTACCAACACCCATTCCCACCAGCAGCGACGGGTAAGAATCAAGTGAGGAAGAAGGGAAGTCGAAAGATCGGAAAATAAGTATCCAAGCTCTGGACAACTCGGAAGTTATCACAGCAGAACCCTAGCCCACATATAGCATCTTTGTACCAATGTGCCAGCTGTCAAGCAGGATGGCCATAGCTCCAATCCCCTTTGTGGTCTCTTGTGAGCCCTTTGCCAGTGCCCGTAGAGTCCATAACCTGGTATGCCCTTCAACAAGATCTTGTAGGCAATTGGTCCGTTCGACTGTTTCAGGGCGACATTATGAAGACCTTAGACCATTGGAAGGCGGAAACGCCCACGGAGGTTGAAGGTAAACTGGAGACGGCGACCTTAGTAGGTTGGACGTTTGAGAAGACCAAGCAAGCAACGCTAACCGGCCATGTTTGATGATAATAAGGCGACCGGGTGTTGCTTAACCTTCATTATTTTGGAAACAAAATGTGAAATTCACAAATCCACCAGACGAAGGTTAGAGAAGGTGAGGCCGGTCTGACTCGTCTCGTACGAATTGCTCGTGGGAGATCCATAGTGATATCTAGGATTTGGCTCCAAGTTATGTTTGATATGAGACACCACGTCCCGCTCAATGTTGGGCTGTGGCACCAACCTGCCCACGAAATCGATTTTGTGTATTGCACTGCTGATGGTATGGTTGGGGGAGACACTCGAAGACGCTGATCACCATCTCCCGCAGCCCCGACTCGGATGTGGAAACTGCGCCACGATGTGAGGGTTTCCCTGGACTTTCACTCATACATGCGTCGGCACATGACTGCATCACCAGCTAGCCAAGCATGGTACCGGGGATGGTGATGACGCATTAGCTCGTCCCAGTGAAAGTCGACAGCTAAGACAATGAGGGATGATGTTCGCTGCCCCCAGGTTCTGCCGTCAGAATAGGCCTCTTTTTTGCGTCTGGAAATGGCCTTCATGTTCTGACTTCTCGAACTCTAACTAGCGGACGAGTCCGGGAGAACATGCTGCCCTCGATCTTCCACAGGAATCCGTGCCACAAATGAAGCTGTCATTTTCATGTCTGGAGTAACTCGCTTGTATACGTTTCTCAAAGGGCAAATTTCCTGCGGTGTCCGGAACTTGGAAGCATGTGAGGTGTAGAGCAGCATGGCGGGTGCATCGTGGTGAACGATATGACTAGATGGCTCGTGATGCCTTTTGAATGACTGAGACGGAGCAGGTCAGGTCGGGGTCCGTTTGCCAGTCATATCTGGCGATTTGCATCACATCCCAAGCAGGATGCATGCGGCGGTATAGTTGGATTTAGCCCAGCCACCAATCTGATGCCAGATGCCTTTGAATGATACCAACGCGGGACAGGTCTACGTTTTGCCTGGGCTCTCGTCCGCTCTGTGAGGTCCGGGTTGTTTGCTAGTGGTGGTCGTGTGGGTCCCCTCATCTACTGCGTCTTTCCTCTTTTTCACTGTGTAATTGTGTCATCTTCGAGCAAAGTAGACGATCAGGCTGTGCTCGACATTGGCTTTGGCAGCTTCTGGAGATTATTGTGGCAGATTGGCTCGACCGACTTGTTGTGGAAGAGGTAGATAGGTAGACAAGCAGGTCGAGACTTGAAAAGAGGATGCTCAAAAACACACGACACTCATTCCTGCAACGTAGAAGGATCACGATCAGAGACTCGAACTCCCTGGCCGAAGGTTGATATATTTGATATATTGGGGAGCTCTATTAAAAGGACCAGGAAGAAGAACCGAGGAAGATGAATGCGATTCATGTGCAGACTGGGTCTATTTATTGTGTCGAACCTCACTCTGAGCCCGTGGAGGAGCAGGTCGGGCCGAGGCAGACTGCGTGTAATAGACCAACGCTTCATGGTGGCAGTATGGGCATATCTTGATGCACTTGGGAGCCTAGTAATAACTGGTTAGAATCAATTTCAAGCTGGGTACACCAGAGAACTTACCACAATGCCATGGTTATTTGGGTCCAGCCTAGAATGGAATTTCTGGCTTCTCGACAGTGTATACCACTATAGAGCCGCGGTGTTGTAAGACATCGATCGTGCTGGCGTATCCACCACTTGGCAAAATGTTCCTCTGCTTGTTGGGCGTATGTTGATGAAAAGACTCTGTTGCAACTCAACGTCTCAGCGTGCTCACAAGGCCAACGAGTCCTGATATAGATGACCAGGTAGTGATTTTTAACCCGGAAATGGTCAAGCCCGTTGCGCTACAACCTGGGTCTGGGCGTGCTCACCTGCGGTCCAGAAAGGAGGGATCTGGGAGCTTGTCCCATCCAGGTATGGTTTTACCGTCCACGTCTCTTAGTGCAATATCTGGCGATGTCGTTGGCCACGCCGCAATATATGTCTCATCTGGCGCAACTTCGTAACGCTGTTAGTCAAATATCATTGACATTCTCTCAGGTGTAACTCACCTCACCACACGGAAGCCCCACTCACTTCTCAGCCAGCGTCAAGGACAATCAGATGCCTGTCAGGTCTTCATATATCATACATGAGGAATCTTGGAAGCCATGGGTCAGGCGTGAGAGGACTTGTGATTCCCATATATAGATAGTCATGAAGGCTGGAGATAGTAGATATGAAATGTGAAACGGAAGTGAGGGATGATGATAAAGCTGATGAGATAGATGATGATCAAGGTGATAAGGAGGCTTTGAGTTATGGTCCTGTTCATCAAAGGTTCAGGCAGTTCGAGGTTGGTGATGACGCTCCGTCGATACTGGCAAATGAAGATCCTAAGATGAAGGTATATAGGCAGCTCTGGTTGACAAAAGAACAAGATAATGCATGTGAAACGAGGATGGTTGTAGAAGGAAGAAGCAGTAAGTAGTTATCTGGCTATTTATACCTGGGCGAAGGCAAACTGTCAAAGCAAACAAATGTTATGATGGCAAGACTCTTTGTATATGCAAGTAAACGGAGTGTGGAAAAGTATGTTAGTCACATACCCTGGCTAAGAACATCCAAGCAAGCTGGCTTCTTAAGACCTATTTCTACGATAACTCAAAACTACACAGAAAATAAATATGCACTCAGATATCAGAGAACTGTCTCTGTTCTTTCATTGCTAGAGCTAGACTAGCAGCGACCTGACCGGCTGGGATTGTCATAGTAGCAAAACCCAAGCCAGCTCAGTCGATCATCATTCCGCGTCGCAACGTATTCATAACCGTGATTCAACATCAACACGTAAGACCAGAGGTCAAGATATTTGTAAAAACCCAAAAGATTTCAGGCAGAAAGAAGAGAATGGACATGAGGCATACGATATCTTCATGCACAGCACGTCCATTGGGGTATTGGGGAATGAAATTTTATAGGAGATGGGAAGGGTGGATCGGGGCGAACACGCTTATTTGAAGACGTGGCCATCGGTCCACTCCTTGACCTGGCCGTCGACGGTGACGGGGACGTCCTGGGCCCACATGTCCTCGACGAGCTTGCGGTCAGCCTCGTTGGAGGGGTCGAGCTTGGTGAACTCGTAACCCTCGTAGTCGGGGCCGACAGTGAAAGCGGGCTCCCACTCCTGGCCACGGACCATGAAGGCACCGTAGACGACACAGTTGTAGTTCTCGCCGTACACGGACTGAGCACCGAAGATGTACTTGCGGGAAGCCTCAAGACGGGTCTGGAAGCCACCGATCAGGTTGTTGGCCATGAAGGTGAGCTTGAGCTCGTTGTTGTAACGGTAGTTGACCTTCCAGAGAGAGTACTCATCGGCCTTGAACTGCTCCCAGAACCAGGGCATGGCAACGGTGCGGACGTCCTCGTTGGAGAACTTGCGCTTCCAGTCATCAAGGATGAGAGTGGGCTTGCCAAGAGC
>PKQL01000185.1:0-45416 GCA_002916455.1 Penicillium sp. CF05
GTATAGAACTAGCTTAAGCCTTACGTCCGAGACTATTATAAGAAGCTACTATAAGAATAGTCGGCGACTACTATAAGTATCTTTAGAAGTTATAAGAGCTTTAGGGAATATCTAGAACGAATATTCGGAGATATCGACGCTACTAGAATAGCTAAACCTAAGCTATAGAAAATTAGATAATAAACTAGCGCGTTAGTCTACGCCTCTAAGTTCTAATAGATTATTTCGTATCTAGATCTACTCAGGTCACGCTCAGTGAGCGAGTTCATCCGGCTTATGCAATGAAAAGGCGATGCTCACCTGGGCAATGAGCAACCTTTGGAAGTTTAATGATTATGTAATAGTCAGGGGCGTGCTCAGTTTTACTCAGTGAGCAAAGAGCGGCAAGGGGTGAGCACTAAAGCGGAAAGGGAAAGCCATCTCGCTCGGCCTAAAATCCGGTGTATATGTAGATTGAAGGGCAGTTATTCAAGATGTAACATTTATGTTCCTTTCCTGGTTTGATATAACACTATGTGCGCGCTGGATTCAAGTTCTAAAATATTGCTACGGGATTTACGCATAAACTTCGATTAGGAATCATCCGATGCTATTATGAGCTCTGGAGTGATGAGATATCCGGAAAACTAGCTAAGGATCACACTGGAGATGAGCATGCTAAAAGGGGAATGAGAAAGTCACAAGTACCGAGGGAGCCTTTCACCACCTCGCAAAATCAATAGAAATTGAATACATGAGAAAATTAATCGCAAGGCTGTGCTAGAAAGAAAAAGAAAAACAGCCCAGAGATTATCATGGGTGGCTGAGGAGGTATTCCACCGCTCCCTGAACACTGCCACCTGCGCGACGCAGGGCTTCAACGTTCCGCTCGAATTCAAAGAATCCCATATCGTTCAACTGTCGCAACTGATCGGCGTACCTATCCTCCGGGGGGCGGGTGTCTGTAGGCTGTGGGGCGCCGAAGCCACCTCCAAATCCACCAAGACCACCTCCCCCAAGTAGAGCGGCTAGAGGGTTTGCACCAGCGGCTCCACCTTCTGCGCCCTGTCCACCCATTCCTTGCATCATCTGTGAAAGTAGCGCCGGGTCACGTAGGAACGGATTCTGCTGAGGGTTCAACGGGTTCATACCGCCCTGGCCGGCTTGTCCAGAGTTGCCGAACATAGCCGGGTTCAGGAGAGATGCGAAGGGGTTCTGAGCAGCTTGAGGGGTCTGGCCCTCGGCAGACGTTGACCGGTCCGTAGAGTCAGCACCTGCTGCTCCGCTGGGCTGAGTGGCTCCCGGGGTGGCAGAAGGCTGGGCTGGAGCTCCGAACGGGTTAGCTCCGAATAGGGCACCGAAAGGGTTTGCGTTTCCAAGTGGATTTTGCTGCCCGAATGGATTTGTTTGCGCATTCTGTTGCTCGGAACCTGGGGTCGTGTTCGTCACCCCCGGGGCGGGGAATGCATTATCGCCGCCACCAAGTCCGCCACCCATTCCCATAGCTCGTTGCATCTGCATCATCTGTCGAATCGAGCTCGGATCAGTCAACATGCGGCGGAACTCCGGGCTTTCCATCATCTGCCGGACTCCAGGTCCCATGTCGCGGAGCATAGGATTCTGCTGAATCATCATGTCTATCATAGCGGGGTTTTGCAAGGCTTCGTTGATGCTCGATTGGAATTGAGGGTTCTCGAGCATGTTAAGCATTGACTCAGTATCTGGCGGAGGGCCCATCTAGGTGGTCAAAGAATGTTAGCTATATGTTGGAGGCATTGAAACTATTTCCATCCCCCATATAATGTCACTTACCCCACCATCAGGACCGAAAAGGCCCGCACCAGGAAGTTGAGCGAATCCAGCATAGCGTGCACCGGTCAAGCCAGCAAGTGGGTTGTTGCCAGTACCGGCGGCGAGATTGGTTGGGACACCAGCTGCCGCCGGGCTTGGGGTTGCTCCAGCTCCCGCAGTGGCTGGGCTGGGCTGAGCAGCTGTGTTCTGGCGTTGCTGGTTGCTTGCAGCACTCTTTACGAGATGTATAGTGTGGCCATCCTTAATTTTGTAAGTCTCCAGTGTCTCCGTATCCTTCAAAACTCTACCCGAGTAGATCAATCGCTGGCGTTCTGCGGGGGTATCGGCATATTCGGGGCTTGAGAGCTTCTGCTTGAGATCTGACACCAGAGTGTTGAGGGGAAGGGTCAGGGTATATTTGGCATCGGTAGATGACTTGACAGTGAAGGTAATGGGGGCCTGCTCCGGGGTAGCCGTCTCGTCGGCCATGGCTAACGAGTGTATGATGATTGCAGAGGAAGTGGGGTGATGATTGGGAGGTGGACCAATGACGAAAGGTATATCACCGAGACTATTAACGGGGGGATCAAACGTCTGATCAAATGAACTCTTGTGATATCGATGAAATCTGCGAAAGTGAGATGAAATGAAAGAGAGGGGAGTCAGTGACGCCGTTATGCGGAGGCGATCTGCCTTGCATCAATCAGCGCAGCGTGGAAGGCGGTCGAAACATGAGTCACGTGCCTTACGCGCTAGTGTGAAGCTCCCACACGGCAAGGAATATTTTCTCTTCCTCACCTCTCCGAGTCTGATCACACGGCTACACCTCTCTTTATCCGTGGAAAGTGGTCTTGAGGAGTTTCTCTTTCTTAACTCCACCCAGCAGGGATGGGACTGATGTAATATTCATACCCCCTGACTTGCAATTGCATGTACAAAGCTTTTACCTTTTCTGTGTGGTACCGGGAAACCGATACCTAGTTGCCCACCATGGCTACCACATCGCACATGTTTATGTACTCCCTGACGATTCAGCCCCCAACTGCCATCACACAGGCCATTTTGGGCCAATTTGCAGGTACCAGGGACCAGCAGATCGTCACCGCGTCAGGCTCGAAATTGACCATCCATCGACCTGACCCGGCACAGGGCAAGATCACACCGCTCTTCTCTCAGGATGTTTTCGGCATCATTCGCTCCCTCGCAGCTTTCCGCGTAGCTGGAAGCAGTAAAGGTATGTCGCTTTCTTTTAACACCCCTCGTCTGCCCCTTTACGAGTACAACTTAGTGATTCTCCAAGCTTCCCGGGCAGCACGATCCTCTTACGAACTGACCCCTTGAAGGAGGGTTCAGATCTGCCCTGGACAGCGACGTTGATACTCGAAATGCTTTATTATCAATGGACTGTGCTGAGTGATTTCCATAGATTACATCATCATCGGCTCGGACTCGGGTCGCATCACGATCGTTGAATATGTTCCATCCCAGAACCGCTTCAATCGCATCCATATGGAGACATTTGGAAAGTCTGGAGTTCGCCGGGTCGTGCCGGGTCAATACCTTGCGGTAGATCCAAAGGGACGTGCGTGTCTGATTGCTTCTGTGGAAAAGAACAAGCTGGTCTATGTTCTCAATCGCAACTCGCAGGCTGAACTTACCATCTCTTCTCCACTGGAAGCCCACAAGCCCCAGACCTTGGTGTTCGCCATGATCTGCTTGGACGTTGGCTACGACAACCCAGTTTTCGCTGCTCTCGAGGTGGACTACTCGGAAGCTGACCAGGATCCCACCGGTCAAGCGTATGAAGAAATTGAGAAGGTGTTGGTGTACTATGAGCTTGATCTCGGTTTGAACCACGTTGTCCGCAAGTGGTCTGACCCTGTCGATCGCACAGCATCCATGCTCTTCCAGGTACCCGGAGGAGATGATGGTCCCAGTGGTGTCTTGGTTTGCGCGGAGGATAACATCACCTACCGCCACTCTAACCAAGGTGCGTTCCGTGTGCCTATCCCGCGACGCCGCGGAGCCACCGAAAATCCTGAGCGTAAGCGATCGATTGTCTCAGGAGTCATGCACAAGATGAGAGGTGCTTTCTTCTTCCTTCTCCAAACCGAGGATGGTGATCTGTTCAAGTTGAACCTGGAAATGGTCGAAGACAAGCAGGGCAAACCCACCGGAGAAGTGAAGCGACTGACGATCAAATACTTTGATACGATTCCTGTGTCAACGAACCTGCTGATTCTGAAGAGCGGCTTCCTCTATGCTGCCAGCGAAGCTGGAAATCACAATTTCTACCAATTTGAAAAGCTTGGTGACGATCCCAGCGAGGCCGCCTTCTCCAGCGATTCATTCTCGGCTGATCCCTCTGTGCCCTCGACGCCGATCTACTTCCATCCTCGAGGCGCTGAAAATGTCAACCTCATGGAAAGCATGAACTCTTTAAGTCCTCTGATTGACAGCAAAATCCTCAATCTTAGTGAGGATGACGCACCTCAAATCTACACAATCTGTGGCTCCGGGGCCCGAAGCACATTCCGGACTCTGAAGCACGGACTTGAAGTCTCTGAGATCGTGGAGTCAGACCTTCAGCAGGTCCCTTCGGCTGTATGGACAACCAAATTGACGCGAGGGGATGAGTTTCATACATACATCATTCTCTCTTTTGCAAATGGTACTCTCGTCCTGAGCATTGGCGAAATCGTCGAAGAAGTTTCAGACACTGGATTCCTTTCTTCGGCTCCAACTCTGGCAGTGCAACAACTTGGTGAGGATTCTTTGGTCCAAGTTCACCCTCGTGGCATTCGTCATATCCTTGCAGATCAGCGAGTCAATGAATGGCCCGCTCCACAGCATCGGTCCATCGTTGCAGCAGCCGCAAATGAACGTCAAGTTGCAGTCGCACTCAGCTCTGGTGAAATTGTGTACTTTGAAATGGACGCAGACGGGACACTAGCGGAGTATGACGAGCGACGACAGATGTCTGGTACCGTCACCTCCTTGAGCATGGGAGAGGTTCCCGAGGGCCGCATGCGAAGCTCGTTCCTGGCTGTTGGATGTGATGACTCTACCGTCCGCATTCTCAGCCTGGATCCAGACTCAACTCTCGAGAATAAATCAGTTCAAGCATTGACCTCTGCCCCATCTGCCCTCCAAATTATGGCCATGGCTGACTCGAGCTCGGGAGGCACCACTCTTTATCTCCACATCGGTCTTTATTCTGGTGTCTACCTTCGTACAGTATTGGACGAGGTGACTGGTGAGCTTTCGGATACTCGAACTCGCTTCATTGGTGCCAAGCCTGTGAAACTATCCCAGGTGTCCGTCAAGGGCCAAACTGCTGTTCTCGCGCTCAGCACCCGTCCCTGGCTGGGATACTCTGACGTCCAAACCAAGAGCTTCATGCTCACACCCCTGGACTACGTCGGACTAGAATGGGGATGGAATTTCTCTAGTGAGCAGTGTGTGGAGGGCATGATCGGCATTCAAGGCCGCAGTCTACGGTATGTGGTTCATCCCATCTTCAAATTTCCCCAAACCACCCCCCGATCATATGATGAGAAAATCAATCCGAACTTTTATGTGGATGAAACTATTAAAATTTCCAATTGTTCCTGCTGAGATCAACCACCTCTTATACCACGTTGAGACTGCAAATTATTCTGGACTGGTACTAACTGAAAATAGGATCTTCACTGTTGAAAAATTGGACAACAACATGCTTCAAGAGTCCATCCCTCTCTCTTACACTCCTCGACGCTTTGTGAAGCATCCCGACCAACCTCTCTTCTACGTCATTGAATCTGACAACAATGTCCTATCTCCTGCCACCCGCCAGCGACTGATTGAGGATTCTCAAGAGAATGGCGAGGCTACAGACCTCCCGCCCGCAGACTTTGGATATCCCCGAGGCAGTGGCCACTGGGCCTCATGTATCCAGGTTGTGGACCCGATCACCACCAAATCTGTGATCTTCAATCTTGATCTTGAGGATAATGAGGCAGCAGTCAGCCTTGCCGCGGTACCTTTTTCCAGTCAAGATGGTGAAACTTTCTTGGTTGTGGGAACCGCCAAGGATATGACAGTCAGCCCTCCCTCGTCCTCTTGTGGTTTCATTCATATCTATCGGTTCCAGGAAGATGGTCGTGAGTTGGAGTTCATTCACAAGACCCAAGTTGATGAACCTCCTCTCGCTCTTCTTGGCTTCCAAGGCCGCCTCCTGGCAGGCATCGGCCCCATTCTCCGTGTGTACGACCTTGGCATGAAGCAACTACTACGCAAATGTCAAGCACCGGTGGTCCCCAAGACCATCGTGGGCCTACAGACCCAAGGCAGTCGAATCATTGTCAGCGACATCCGCGAGAGTGTCACCTACGTTGTCTACAAATACCAGGACAATGTCTTGATTCCGTTCGCGGATGATTCCATCGCACGATGGACATCGAGCACAACCATGGTTGATTACGAGACGACTGCTGGTGGCGACAAGTTCGGAAACCTGTGGCTGGTCCGTTGCCCTAGTAAGGTCTCCGAACAGGCCGACGAGGATGGATCTGGGGCGCACCTCATCCATGAAAAGGGTTATCTCCATGGCACTCCGCACCGCCTCGAATTGATGGTTCACTTCTACGCCCAGGATATTCCCACCAGTCTGCACAAGACTCAATTAGTCGCTGGAGGCCGCGACATTGTGGTCTGGACTGGCTTCCAAGGCACAATAGGAATGTTTGTTCCCTTTGCCAGCCGCGAGGACGTCGACTTCTTCCAGCTTTTGGAGACACAGCTTGCTTCCCAGCAACCCCCTCTGGCTGGACGAGACCATTTGATGTACCGCGGTTACTATGCCCCTGTGAAGGGCGTCATTGATGGAGATCTTTGCGAAATGTATCTCCTGCTACCTAATGATACGAAGTTGATGATTGCGGGCGAACTTGATCGATCCGTTCGCGAGATCGAGCGCAAGATTTCGGTAAGTCTGCAGATGTTCACCAGTGTGTATTCATCATTCCACTAACACCTCCCAGGATATGCGAACAAGGGTGGCGTATTGATTTCTGATTGGTTGCGGCGTCGGCTGGCGTTCCTTGCTGCCCTGTATACGGGCTTCAGATACCTACCTCTTTGTTAATGGATGACGATTGTGCGGCTTTGAACCGCGACTAATTTTCGATCGAAGCTGATTGCCTCGACAAGGCACTACATAAACCCCCCGTTTCCTCTGGCTATTTTCAGCCGCGTAGACCCTTCCATGATGTCTCTTGCCTCGCTCGGTCTGCCGTTTCCCCTCGGCTAATCTTGAGCTGGATGCAGCCGGTCACTTCTAGTGCTGGCTTGTACGAGACAAGAAGAAGCGTGAAAGCGCGTCGACGTTTTTTGAGTACGATTTGATCCGCAATGCACCACGGGTCTCCGTCGTAATTTATCAGTCGGGACAACCTTGTAAATGTTTTATATATATTCTATAGCGACGCAATGATACCAAATTCATTCCGAATCTTTCTGTTAAACTGTTCATATTTTCATTCATATCTAGAAAATTCGTTCGATATTCTATTTCGATGTCTTTGGGTACTTCCCTTATTGGTGTAGACTATACGGGAAACGTAAATTTTTCTATGGGTTTATAACCTGTGATAATAGCCAACTACATGTGTTTGTCCTTGATCCTCAATAATCTAATCCATTGGAAGATGATACTAGAAACATTATGTTCAAAATAACTTGATCTCTTTAATGTCTTGAAATATATATATTGCTCCAGATGGAAAATGAAAAGCACAACTTGTCCGTGTTATAACCAGGATCACCTGACGATCTGACAATCGGGCTGCCGACTGCAACTTCTACTTTGGACACCGAAATTGAATTGCGCCATCCTAAGATTCCTTCTTTCGGTTTACTCCGACACTCCGACACTCCGCGAGAGAAGGAAAAAACGACACAAGCTCGGCATATCCAAAAATTTCTCGGTTATGGCCGGAAATCTCTGGGGCCGAAACTAGGCCCGGGTCCCATTTCTTTTCCGCGGGAAAATTCATGCCCATACCTGTGTTATTGAAAACCAGAAGGTCCTCAAATATGACCAAAGAGTGTTACCAACACAGAATGAAAGTCAACGGTATATTGCTTTGAAATCGACCCCGGTCCTGATGAACTGAGTTCCATGACACAACACGATGATTGGCCACTTTTACGAGCACGGCAGAAGCTCGGGCGCTCTGGGGGAGAATGTGGACGGGTGGAGTCCAAAGGGCGTGCATGTCCTAAGGCGCACCCCACTTCTCCCCCTTGACCCACGGAGTTTGTCTTACGTGCTTTGAAGTTGACTGCTTGAGTTTGAAAGGAAATGTGTGAGTGAAAGGGCAGGACTGAAAGAACTAAAAGACCTGGGAAAGAAGAAAAGCGCATCTCCAGAGACAGGCCCTTCGAAGCCGTTTGCGAATCCACCAACTGAATATCATGTGCGACCTTGAACTGAACTGATCTGCTTTATGCACTTTGGCCAAGCGGAATGTCAATCCAAGGGCGTGCATGATCAAAACGGATCCTCGCGTCTGGCCAATCACTCCCTCAACTCCGATGACTCTCTGGCTCGGCTTTCCCTATACTGAATTGTATACGGTCACTTAGTTTTTAGATTTGGTAACATGTGGATGATGATCATGGACGAAGTATAATATAGATGCGCCCTTCGACATGACAAGGCTGTGAGTCACTCCCAGTTGATTTCTAAGAACCTTGATATCCGATGAGGCAATCTGAAACCTTGTTCACATTGCTTGTCAGGGTTCCTCCACACACTTAGTATTGTTACTCCATTGCGGTTGTCAACGGCTCCACCGTTTACTATTTTTTTTTTTCTTTTTTTTTTTTTTTCTTTAAGAACAATGTGATCTGGTCCCTATTCTACCTTCTTTCTTTTGATATTCCATCTTCTCCTAACTTTGACGTTGTCGGCTGCCATATAGTTCCTGCGATTCTCCGTAGGAGGGCCTTTATATTGTCTTTGCTTTCCCTGTGATACAATGTCGACGGCAACTTCAATTATCAGCTCTGGCTCAGATAAGCTAGATGCTTGGACCCGACGATCACAGCCTAAGATCGAGATACGTCTTGCAGGACAAACGCCAGGACATGTCAACTCTTATACCACGGGAGAGAGTATTGACGGCAGCATAACTGTCACCGTTGACCATGAGACACGATTTGATGAAATTGAGATTGCGTTTGAAGGTACTTCCCATTAAAAGTCAACCTATAGACAATGCTAATTTTTTTTTAAAAAAAAGGTGTATCTCGAACTACAGTAGAACGGGCATCATGCCCCGGCCGCACGGGATCACAACAAATGTTCCTCAAGTTGCGCCAGCCTATTGACGAGATAGAATATCCGACCCCTCGAGTTCTAGAGAGTGGCCGATTATATGAATACCCCTTCACATTCGTCGTCCCCGACCGCCTACTGCCCCAGGTCTGCACCCACACCAAGAAGAATGCTCACATTCAACGATCCCACACGATGCTTCCGCCAACATTGGGTGATCCTATCCTTGCCAGCAATGGCAAGACACTACTAGATGACATGGCACCCAACATGTCCCAGATTGCCTACACGGTTCGAGCATCTGTTCTTCAGAAACAACTCACCGGCCATGGAGTCGTGGCTATCGCGGCTATTGCCAAGAAAGTCCGGATCATCCCAACTGTCGAAGAAGAGCCTCCTGTCGAAATTTCCGGGAGCCCATCTCTCTGCACGCGCAAAGAGAAGAGTGTCAAGCGCGGAACCTTGCGAGGCAAATTGGGACGGATCGTTGCTTCGTCATCCCAGCCCAAACCTATTCAATTACTTCCTCCAGCCGGCGAGCCAACTGATACCGTGAGCACTGTGGCTACGGTAAACCTGCGATTCGATCCAGTCGGCGACGAGCAACCTCCCCCACTTGGAACAATGACCAGCAAACTGCGCGCCAACACATTCTTCAGCGCGGCCCCATGGGAAGACTTCCCTTCCACGACCGGCATGCCCTTCGCCCACATTGGATGCGGCCTATACACAGAAAACGTACCTCTAATGACCATGTGTGTCGCATCAGCCCAGTGGACCAAGCAATCTTCAGCCGCTGATTTGATGCGCCGCGACTCCACCGACTCATCATCATCCGATTCATCAACTGGCCCATCCTCCACATTCTCCGGAGACACCTACTACACCGCATCAGTCGTTGTCCCAGTCACGTTGCCCAAGTCGAAAGCCTTCGTCCCGACTTTCCACTCCTGTTTGATGTCTCGCGTCTACGCCCTCGATCTCTGCTTGACATATCACACCCCTGCAGCCAACCTCATGACACCGACAATCTCCCTCCGTCTGCCGGTCCAGTTCACGAGCCAAGCAAAGTGCGCTGAACCCATAAAAACTACACTCGGAGTTACAGTCTCACAGCAAGAGCTGGAAGAGTTCTTCCACCCACGCAATGTGACTTCTCCCACCGACTTTTCTACCCACACTCGTAGTGATGTGGTGGACGTGGGTCTTGCTCCACCTGAGTACTCGGAAAGGTTGAGCGCCGTGAGAGCCAGCCGTTGAGTTATACGAGATGTGGATGGTTTTCTCATTTGTTAATCGCCAACCAATACCCCTAATTCTGTTGGCCATAAAAAAGTCCTTTTGCACAGCGTTATATGGTTATGACTACTTCGTTTGCATTTTGGTTTCGATTATACCCTACTGTTCACATAAAACCCGTTTTTCTTATGTCGATTATATACATTATATGCGTCTTAGATTCGTTCTTTTCTCGTGTTTTAATTCATTTGTTCCATACATGGTTGATAGACCTAGTCTTGATCTTTGCCTTTCGAACGTATATGCTTCAGGAAGTTCCAACTTCAGCACCGAGAACTGTCAGGTGAGGAAATACAAAGACCTGTGAAGTCTGTATCCCTTCGGATTCTCTTTTTTTGAACGGAAGGCGAGGTGCCACTCCTCGGATCTTGAAGTAAATTGGACAATGTGTAAAGCGACGAGATTGCCCACCACAGTAATAGAGACCTCATCATCAATGGCTGACATCTTTCAACATATTTATGAGGACCATCTGTCCCTTCCGCTTGGTAGGTCAAGGCGATCGATTTGTATATCTACTTATTAGTCTTGACAACAATAAACCCTCTCAAGTCCGGGACCTCCATTCATTCCAAGAGCATGACTTAGAAAGTAGAATAGGGAGAGATATTAGCTTTAAGATCAGGGGAGTTTGAATCTCAGCTTCAAAGTATAAATAAACCATTCGAGGGCAGCTTTCAGCCACCTCTACAAGCAGAAGGGACACTGCCTTTTGACCCAGCAGAGCGCGATTCTTTATTCTCAATTCCCCGGATGTTGTCGTTTAGGCCCGAGCCTCATTTTAATTGCTAAGCAGGTCCTTACATCGAATGGATCGTAACCTGAGTGCCATATGATCCGGAACACTTGATCAATTAACGAAAATGGAAATGGAACCGAGGAGTCACATATTACACCAGTGCATTTTAGAAAATACTACGCCATATCCCACCGCATATTCCGCGTTGCACTGCTTCGACAGTACGAAGTAAACGACCGAAGTAAAACCCCCCGAGAGATAACCGGTTCATTCTAGTATATTTGATATATTTGAATCTTCAATCTTTTAACATTCGAATTAACCCGGCATATTTAAACAGACTCTCAATTAAGTTTATCTACTACCGTTTGCGATTTCAAGATGCCTGTCAAGGTGTTAGTCTTTCTTTACCGCAACCCTCGTCTATCACCGGAAGAATTCAAGAAATACTACGAAGCACACGTCAAACTCGTCAAGAAGCTGGCTGGCGGAGATTTCCCCCTTTCTCACCATCGGAACTACATCGCCCGCACTACAGTTGAAATCCCCCCGGATGACTCCACTGCACGCAACGCCTTCACTCCAGCCACTATACTGCGCGGGCGACAGCCAGACTTCGACTTCGACGCCTACGCCGAACTTACTTTCTCGGATCAGGCTGCCTACCAGGCATTTGCAGCCAAGATATATGCCCCGGATGCCGCTGCCCAGATAACTGCTGACGAGGATAAATTTCTCGATCGGTTGAAGCAAGGAGTTGTCTTGGTTGGGGAGGTGAGAGTTACTGTGAGATGAGGTATTTTGACTAGAGCTCGTCGGAGCTGTTGGAGCCTCGGACTTGTTGCGATGTATGTTGGATGTAGTACCTTTCGATTTAGGGGATATTCTCTCAAGAATCGAGTATATGCTCAATGAAACTCTGCTATTCAAATCTGACGCAATCCTTAATACTACTAGCAATCGACGATCTATACTCAGTCACTTCTCAATCCCAAAATTGCAAAAGGACCAGATGTATAAAACCAAGCCACGTGAGGAACTTCTTCCCTCTTGGTCCGATCTTGGTTCGATCATGAGATCGAATGCTCAGTGGCTTAGCTCTTGAACTTATCCTCGGTATGTCCTAGTAAGGCACATGCTCCGGTCGCATGGCCTAAGTGTTACATTGGCGTCAGGGACCGTTCCTGCAGCCCGTCGACCCGGCACATTAATATGTGTCAGCCTGCATATCCTTCGACCCTAAATCATAACCTTAAATACTATAAACCTGTTTATGTGCTTGAAACTATCACTTAGTTACATTTATTAACATGCGTTTTACTGCAGGACTGCTTTCCAGGTGTCCAGGACGTAGGGAGAATGCCGCAACGCCCAAAGATAGGGCCTGTGGTTGCGAACAATTTGAAATGTCCTGGGCAAATTCCTCCATACTGAATGTACGTGAGTAATGGATTTCATATGACAATGTCATCCATTCGCAGGAGTCTCCCTCGCTGATTACCCGGGGAATCTTTAGCCCCCCGAGGACAGATAGTCGCATTGTTCACAAAGGGATCAACCCGCAATTTCAGAATGTTACACTTGTGTGGTATTGCATCCAGTTGGCATCTTTTACCAGAGACACCCTTAATACATGGGAGATCTCACAATAGGGTCTTCACGGTGTGGAGAGCATGCACTGTGGCGCTAGCTAACTCGCCGCCAATCTTCACCGGAAACACATAATCATTGTATTCGCCATATGAAATGGCCGGTGCCTAAACTTGGTAAATGTGACAATCTCATAGAATTGCCTGATTCCTCCGACATCAATGCTGAAGCGACGTGGTATCAGTCAAGCCACCCCCTAGGTAACAAGGGTGCCTATTGTCTAACTGTGTAGACAAACGGAATGAATGGACAATTACTATTCTCCGACACCTCAATACTCCGCGGAGGGAACCATTTGTTTGTCAATGTCGACTACAAATAGTGAGATCATTCCCCTCATCCTCGAACTCACCTTCATCAACCCCCTCGCAGGCCCGAGACATCAAGAAATCATCTTGACACACTCCTTCATCATGCAGTTTTTCATTCCTTTTCTTCTAGGCCTGAGCTGGCTCGCCAACGCTGCCTACATTCCTGCCCTGAGCACCAACAGCACTGAGATTGCATCTCGTGATGTTGGCGGGTACCGCTCAGTGGCATATTATGTGAACTGGGTAAGTTCAGACCATATCCATGGATAATACTTATATAACACGAAGAGATAAAACTGCCCGAGCATATAAAACGTCATCCAAACATCCAAAATGTCCAAGGAAGTCACGCTAATCAGACCATCAGGCCATTTACGGTCGTAACTTCCAACCCCAGGATCTTCCCGTCGAGCGACTGACTCATGTGCTCTATGCATTTGCCAACATTCACGCCGGCACAGGCGAGGTTTACCTATCGGACTCCTGGGCTGACACCGACAAGCATTACCCCACTGATTCTTGGAATGATTCTGGAAACAATGTCTATGGCTGTGTCAAGCAGCTGTTCCTACTCAAGAAGAACAACAAGAACCTCAAGGTCCTTCTCTCAATTGGAGGCTGGACCTATTCCCCTAGTTTTGTCTCTGCCTTTGAAACTGAGGGTGGACGGCAGAAGTTCGCTGATTCTGCTGTGGACCTGCTGAAGAACCTCGGCTTCGATGGTATTGATGTTGACTATGAGGTAAGTCTTCAACAGTTTCAAGGTTGCGATCTGCTAGTTGCTGATGTTTATGAATAATGTAGTACCCTGCGACTGACGACCAGGCGGACAAGTTTGTCGATGCACTCCGACGGCTTCGTGAGGTACATGATCCTCTATGAATATCCATGAGGTCTGGCTAATTAAACCCAGGCTTTGAATTCCTACAGCTCGGCCAACGCCGGGGGTTATCATTTCCTGCTTACTGCCGCATCCCCTGCTGGTAAGTTTATATTTATCGTGGGAATAATCATCAGCTGACAAAGTCCTAGGCCCAGCCAAATACCGCCAGGAACGTCTGAAGGAGATGGACCAGTATCTCGATTTCTGGAACCTCATGGCTTACGACTATTCCGGTAGCTGGGACAAAGTTGCCGGCCACAATGCCAACCTCCACGCGTCGGCCGGCAACCCGTCCAGCACCCCATTTAACACGGACCAAGCAGTCGACTACTACATCTCGGAAGGCGTAGCCGCCAACAAGATCGTTCTGGGTATGCCACTGTACGGACGAGCCTTTACCAATACCGACGGCCCCGGAAAGCCCTACAATGGTGTTGGACAAGGCACATGGGAGAACGGCGTGTGGGACTACAAGGGCCTCCCACTCACCGATTGTGCCGTGACAGTCTTGGATAAAGTAGGTGCAAGCTACTGCTACAGCCAAGGAAACCGACTGTTTGTGAGCTACGATACACCCGAGATTGCGCGCATGAAGGCACAGTACATCCAGTCCCGCGGCCTGGGCGGTGGAATGTGGTGGGAGAGCAGCTCTGACAAGACTGGCGGGGACAGTTTGATTACAACTGTATGCTATGTTCTGGCTTTGATATACGGTTTACACTTCACTGACATACACACAGGTTGTTGATACCCTTGGAGGTGTCGGCGCTTTGGAGCAGAGCGGCAATCAGCTGCAGTACCCTAACTCCAAGTACATTAACTTGAAGAACGGCTTCCCTTAGATTGTCATCCTTTTGGTTGTCAATATCGCAAGATTGGAAATATCTCGCTGACATATGGGTTCGGACATTTGTGGCTGTTATGTGATGCGGGCTTTATCCCGATCAGTCTTGATGGGTGATGGGATCTGCGCCGCTTGCTTTTGCATCTATCTCGTACACGATCTATGAAGTGGAAAATCAAAAAATACGATTAAGATCGAATCCCAGGTGAATTCTATCTATCGCACCGATGTAGTCCATGTAAAATAACAACGAGGATCGTAAAATACTAGAATAGCATATACAAAAAGCTCAAAAGCCAAGAAATTTGGATATAGGTAATTAATATATACAGCTCATACAACCATTTATATCATTTACTATGTGTATTACGATAGTATTAAGTCGGTAAGTTTGGGCGCCATTGGCCACCGCCTTCCTAAATAGTTTTATATTGTCATACCGACCATAATTATAGTAATTTTATTGGTGAAATTAGAGCCGGCAGAATAGGGGTGCTCAAACTTATGGACCGTCACTGTACATGTTTTTGGGTTCACGGGTACCACAAAAAAGCAAATGGCGAGGTCTACCTAAGACATGACCCAAGATTCCGAGTAATCGTAGGGAACGCCAAGAAACTAACTGTAACCAAATGTAATTTATATTTTTCTAGACAAGATTGATGAAACCTTCAAATGTTGGCAGCCTCCGAGCTATAGTCATAAATCAGGGTTCCGAAGCCCGGTCTTCTAAAATCCCCTGTGCCCCAGATCGCTATTTTCCAGTTCTCAAGTAGGCTGTTCCTCTCCTACTAAACTAAGATTATATTGTTAAGCAAGCGCACCGAAACCCCCCCAAAAAGCACCATGTCCAATCTTCTGTCAGCTGGGAAGCTATATCCCTGGCTTCCAAAGGACCTAGGCAGTCTTCGCGACTGGCTCAAAAGGGTCGAACCAACCTGGGGCTTCACGATATATCGCACAATCTACACCCTAGAGTCTGACGCTGCTTTCGCCGACGTTGTCGACCTGATAACAGCATACCTGAAGGACGGATTTTACAAGCAATACAAATCTCTCCGCGAGAATCCCCGCACAGCAGATCAAGCAGACGAGGCCATCTTCGATGAATTATGGGCCGCATACAAACCACGTGTTATGGACGATGCTACCCAGTTTGATGGCCTATCAATAGACCAGCTCCGCACCCAGTTTGAAGCTTGGGCAGAGGAGCAGGGTAGGGCCGATAACTTCCCTAGCTGCCGCATGTTTATCGTTGTCGATGAAGAAAGTTTAAACTCCCTTCAGAATGCGCCCATGCCTGCGGAGCTTCCGATAGGGATAAAACGGCGCATCGCGCATTATGTGAAGCTAGTAGAGGCGGGGCAAGAACAGGATCGCGATTCGCTGTTTCCAGGGTGGATGAAATGTTCGTTGAAGGGTCTTTGGGATATGTGGCGGAATATGCAGGATGGGGACTATATGCGGAGTAGCTATATGATGGTTCGCGAGCGTCGTGATGTTTATTGAGGTTTTATATTGATATTGAAATTCTAAGATCTCGGCGATAATATGACGAGAGATGTCGATCCTCCGTCTAATGAAAATTGGGGCCAAATGAGATGACTTGGTGTCAAAACTCATCTCCGAGCTTTCCCTTAGCGAATCTTTAGTTTAGGAAGATTGAGTTGGACCAAAGACTCGGCATGGAGTGTTGAGTCGGGCTCCAGCCGAGGGGAGACGGATTTATGGTCGAGTGTTTCCCTTGTCTTGGGAGAACTTTGATGTTCACTGGAAGACTGCATTGAAGATGAGATTGGGTGATCGATCACGGTTTGCCGATCAAGGCTTGCCCCTTATCGTGCTGCTGATCGTGATTTCTTGGGTCCCAGTGCGGGCCGATCATAGCCACCTTCATCACAGCCACTTCCACCACCACAAACGCGATAATACAACCGCAACCGATAGTGAGAATGCTCTCACGCTCGTGAAAAAAATGCACTCGCTGTTCTGAGCGAAGTCAACAAACATCGAACCGAGAATCCTAATTTCAACAAGGATGGCTTTTCGGAACCTGGAGACGGAACAAGGGTTAGGCTTAGGGTTTAGGCTTAGGCTTAACTCCAAGTACATCAACTTGAAGAACGGCTTCCCTTAGATTGTCATCCTTTTGGTTGTCAATATCGCAAGATTGGAAATATCTCGCTGACATATGGGTTCGGACATTTGTGGCTGTTATATGATGCGGGCATATCCCGGTCAGTCTTGATGGGTGATGGGATCTGCGCCGCTTGCTTTTGCATCTATCTCGTACACGATCTATGAAGTGGAAAACCAAAAAAATACGATCAAGATCGAATCCCGGGTGAATTTTACCTATCGCACCGATGTAGTCCATATAAATTAGCAACGAGGAAAGTAAAATACTAGAATAGCATATACAAAAAGCCCAAAATTCCAAATACCATGACACAGATGCCAATCATCCCAGGACTCATACAGAATGATTTAAGACTTGCTCCCTTGAGACTCTCCTGTATGAGTAACGTCGCTAATAGACCCAACAGATGGTGAGCTACTTTCTCCTTTGCCGTCTCTACTTCGAGCACCCTCGACAATCTTATGACCTCTCAGCCCCCGATAAACATCGCGAATCTGCGCAAGACCACCATCGAAGATTGGATAGAAGATAGCAACCAGCATACTGAGCCAGAGCCAGATGATAGCGACAACGACCCAGGCAATATAGAACTAAATGGACAGTCAGTCAACCAAGAACACCCAAAGTTCCAAGCCCAAGTGCTAACACATACCTTCTTCCCAAAGACATAACCAGACCCATACATAGGCAATGGCCAAATAACCCAATGACCCAAGAAGGTCGCCGCAGCCCAAAAAGCCGCGATACGACCCCACCGTTTCAGCTCTTTCTGATCGCCGGCACCCCTGCCTCCGTCCTCAACACTACCATCATCTCCACCAGAAGAAGCCTGGCCATGATGCGCGGACGCCAAGTCACTATCCAATTTCTCAAGCGATAGCTTGACTTTCTTGAAGTCATCCCAGTCATAATTCTGCGGCCGGACAAGCGTAATCAAAACCGAGTATACAATGGGCGACAGACAGGAAGCGACTGTCCCATATAAACAAGGTAGGACTTCACCCGTCGATGCGACAGAAACTTCACCTCCAAAATGCGATGCAGTTCCGAGCCAAGCGGCCATACCTGTAGCGAGACCAAGGACCGGAGAGAGGATTGCGGCGGCTTTACTTTGGCGGCGCCAGAGGATTGTGAAGATCATGGGAAAGATTCCGGGACATGTGACCACGCCTAAGGAGAAGAATATTGTTAGACGGAGATAGAACGCAATGCAGGGGAGGAAGTAAGACAGGGGAAGACATACCAAGCATATAAAGTGTCCAGCCTAGATTGATACCCACATAATGCAGCATGGTACTAAAGGCAGCGGAGAAAACAGCGAAGAAAATCACACCGAAGTGACTCGCGCGAATCAGATCGCGGTCGGTGGCTTTCTTTTTGAAGTACTCGCGGTATACATCGAAACTGAGGATCGAACTGACGGCGATGACCTGCGCGGAGAGAGTCGATGTACACGCCATGAATGTTATCAGCAGGACTGCTGCTGCGCCGCCTTTACCGGCGATAGTGATTGCCGCGTATGGGAGGACGAGGCCATTGCTAACTTCTGTAGTTGTCATTCTCTGATTTGTGTTTAGTGGCATTTGTGGGATTTGTAGAGGTACAATGCTTACCCTTGGGAATGTAGGGAAGGTTGGAGTGTTCTCGAGCCCTAGGGCAACGGAGCTCATTACTGTTCCCAGACCCCATGGGATGGCGAAGTAGGCAATGCCTCCGATTGTATAGCCAGGTACGACGGCTGCTGGGGAGGCTGAGAAGGCTTTTATGAAGTAGCTTGTGTCCATCTAGAGAGAGTTAGAAGGGGATGGTAATGGGATATGGTGATTTGCTCACAATAACCAAACCGAAGTTTCCAAGAGTATGAAGGATTCCGAAAAGGATTGCCTGGAATAGTGTTAGTGGATTGACTGGTAGAGCTGGTCCATTTCTTTTGATCTCACACTCTTCGATGTCATTGTCAAATAAGTCCCGTCTTGATTGCCAGAGACCGGGTGTCGTTGCGCCGCTGCTTGAACGAGCTCGAAAAGTTCACCCACAGAGCCGATCTGGTCAGTTGAGAAAGCTTTGACGGAGAAATAGCATGCAATGATCATGATTATAGCCGTGTGGAAATAATCAGTAAGGAATCTGTATAGCAGAGTTAGATGTTTGGACTTCCGAGGTTGAGGGAAGAGGACTTGCGTTGCTTTGATGCCACCAACAAACGTGTAGAGAGTCACTCCGACAGGTAACAGGAATGTTGCTGCAATAATATGCATTCCAGTGCTGAGTTCGTTAGCTAGAGCAGCTCGATGGATTGAGAGGACCTTACACAGCAGTGATTACTGCAGCGGCACCGAGAAGCATATTGGCACAGGCGAAGATATTGTTCACCAGGCAGAGTATCATGAACACAACGTGTGTCACATGTCCTATACCGAAATGGAATCAGAAAATGGCCGGACCGGGGACGAGGGAGAACTTACCATATCGAATCCGGACAACCTCCAGTGAAGTGTGCGCTTCCGGGATCTTTCGCTTGCAGGATACTCCCAAGAGTGCAAAGAACACAATCATTGGACTGCAGCCAGCTGCAAACCAAAATGGACCGGCTACACCATAATCATAGCCGACAAAAGATGAGCCGAGCAAAGCGGTTGACCAAAGCCAAGACTGAAGGAGTTATTGTTAGTTGGTATGCAAGCGGCTGAGAGAGAGGAACGGACTGATATCACAGCTGAAGCAGTTAGACCTGTGCGAACAGTTCGATTTGCTGTCATGAACCTGTTTTCTGGATTAGTATGGGAGGGGAATTTGTAGAGAAATGTGCATACATTTCCGTCTTTTTGTTGTCCTCTCCGGTGGTTCTTTTCAAGACTTTCGTGATAATCATCATTACTGTTTGGTGTTAGATAAAATATTCAACGAATATATTGAAGTACCAAATACTCACCCAGAGCAATAATCACACCGATGACAACAACGACGACATAGCCAACCGCTTGTGATAGAGGTGGCTGGACAGTCGAAATGCCATCGCGGGAATGTAAGCTCGACATTGTGTAAGTCTAAGAGCCTAATCAAAGAGAGCAATCAAGAAGAAATTTGCTGTTTCAACCTATTAATAGGGCATAGGGTTGAGTATGTACGGAGCAAAGAGAGAAGGATAATAGCCCCAGCAGTGATACCGAGAACATGGAACGGGGACTATGCATGGTTAAATGATGCTTCATCTGACTAATTAATGTACCGAGTCCCTGGCCAGGGATGAGATTCAAGGGACATGTATGTGGAATAATTGATATAGGGCCCACAATGGCTTGATTTGTGCTCGCGATGAGGTGCTTTGTCACGAGATTGGCGCGGCCGAAGGATTTAGGTTGAAGTAGGGATATACTCGCCGGGATAATACTCAGTATATTGGAAGCATATGTTATTCAAATTAGTGAAATAAGAGCATTGGAATGGGTGTGTCCACTTGGGTTATGTACATTTTATAGTTGGAGCGAAGATATTCAAGTTTAACCGTCGCAGAAACTAGACTCCCCAAGTAAATATTGACAATTTAAGTGATCTAATTCCCTAAAATTGAGTAAATCTCAAACTCTGATCTTTTTTTCCCATGCCCAATAGCGAGGATGCGAATTCGTAAAAATATGGTCCAGGGGAACGGGGGAGACTCCGCGTAATCACATCACTTCACCAAGATCGTATATCAATGGATTATTATATCTCTCGGGCGAGAGCAAAATATACCAGGAAACAGTCTGTATGCCGAATCTAATTGCTTGGCGAATTAAAATGGCCATTGGTGATATTCGGCACGCCATCGCGGCCCACTGTGATGCTATACCATCAAAGTGCAGAGTGACGCACGCGGGGTTCTTTTTGGATTTGGATAATTTCGATAATTGGATATAAAGAAAGAAATATGACCCCTTGTTTCTAGCTCGGGAAGGATAGTATTGTTGTATTGTTTCTTTACTTCTAACTTACAATCCTAAAGATGTCTAACACTCAAGGATCAGACGCGACTAAGCCTCGCAAGTCGCTCATCCTCAATGCCTTTGTGGAAATGTGTACGTCGAAGCCCACTGTGGAATTCCTAGCCTCTAACGGTCAGTACAGGCAGCGGCCATCAATCACCCGGACTATGGCGCCACCCCGAAGATGAGTCGCATCGATTCAACGATGTCGACCACTGGGTTGAGTTGGCACAATTACTCGAGTCGGCCAAGTTCCATGGCATTTTTATCGCAGATGTTCTCGGTAAGTAGACCGAGTGTAGTTGCATTCCAGTGGAGAAGTCTGACAAGAAATCATGCCCTAGGAGGATACGATGTCTATAAAGGACCCAGAAACCTCGATCCCGCAGTTGTCTCCGGTGCTCAGTGGCCAGTGAACGAGCCATTGGCTGTTGTCCCCGCGATGGCGGCAGCTACGAAGAATATTGGATTTGGAGTGACGGTCACAACAAGCTACGAGCAGCCGTATCATCTTGCCAGACGACTATCTACGGTCGATCATCTTACCAAAGGACGGTACGTAAATCTTGCATTGGTTGGGAGAACAAGTCGCTCATTAAACTCGTCTGATAGTCTCGGATGGAACGTGGGTAGCAAGCTTACCTCGAAGAAGAAGATCATAGAAAAGATATACATATTAACGGTATTCTCAGGTCGTAACAGGCTACCTCGATTCCGCCGCCCGCAATATGGGCCAAGCCGAGCAGCTACATGTAAAGCCTCATCTTCCACACCCATATGTCTATAGCCCACTAACAAAAAGCCCAGCACGACGACCGCTACCTGCTCGCCGAAGAGTACATCAAAGTAACCTACAAGCTGTGGGAGTCCTCCTGGCGCCAAGACGCCGTAACCCTCGACCGCGAGCGCGGCATCTACACCGACCCAGCAGGCGTGCGACAAATCAACCACGTCGGCAAATACTTCAACGTCCCCGGACCCCATCTCTGCCAACCCAGTCCACAGCGCACACCGGTCATCCTTCAAGCCGGCACCTCAAAAGCAGGCAAAACCTTCGCCGCGCAACATGCGGAGGCTATCTTCGTGGCGGGCCACAGCCCCGCCGTGGTAGCGAAGAACGTGAAGGAGATTCGGGAGCTTGCGCAGAGCGAGTACAGGCGTGATCCGCAGAGTATTAAGTTCCTCGCACTTCTTTGCCCTATTCTCGGCAAGACTGAGGAAGAGGCTGTGGAGAAGTTCAAGTATTTCCGTAGTCTGGGATCTATTGATGGTGCGCTTGCGCTGTTTGGTGGGTGGACGGGGATTGATTTGGATAAGTATGGAGATGATGAGGAGTTGCGACATGTTGAGAGTAATGCTATTCGGTATGTGACAATGCTTCCCTTACCAGCTTCACAAAAACTGACTTTTCTGTATAGCTCTGCTGTCGAGGGCTGGTCCAAGGCAACCCCCGAAGTGGCTAAATGGACAAAGGCCACTGTCGGTCAACATATCACCGTCGGAGGGCTGGGTGCCACTCCTGTCGGTACAGCTGCTCAGGTTGCCGATAGCATGGAGCGATGGGTACAAGAAGCCGACGTGGATGGGTTTAACCTGGTAAGTTGTATTTCCTGAAATATGCCATTGTATCTGGAGCCGTTTGATAACATTATTCGCAGGCATACGCAATCAAGCCGGGCTCTTTCAAAGATATCATTGATCTCCTTATTCCCGAGCTCCGCAAGCGAGGCCTGTTCTGGGATGACTATGCTGTGCCCAAGGGAACCTACCGTGAGAACTTATATACACAGCCTGGCCAGTCCGGACCACGTGCAGACCACCCTGCTTCCAAGTACAGGTGGAATGCTAGTGTGGATGCTGCAGAGGCCGTCATTCCGGATAACTAAATGCCATACTTGCATCAGTTGTAGAAGTTTGAAATGCAATGACATTCAACAAATAATTAGAACAATCAATTTTTAGACAGACTATCCGTAGACTACCTGTAAGGCCTGCACAGGACCTGTTCTATGGACGCCAAGAAAATGCAAATTTTGTACACAATCATAAACCAAAGCTCTAAGTCAACATATCATCGAGACGCTCACCAAGCACCTTCTCAATCTGCTTAACCCATTTGCGGACTTCTCTCTCAACACTCTCATCTTCATCTTCCATGAGCTCACTGATGTAAGGCAGCATCTCCGGCAGAAGTGCCAGCCACTCCTCACCAAGCTGCTCCGTAAGAGCCTGTTCGGTCTTGAGGGCTGCGAGACGGGTGTGGGGGCTGTCGCCACCAGCGGACCGGGCATTCGGCGCAGAGGAGGGGCGGAGGTATTTCATCAGAGCGGAGTTCAGCTCCTTGTGGTTATCTGTAGAGTCGGCGGCGATGGCCAGTTCCGTGATTGTGGGCACGACGTCGGCAATGACCATATTCGAAGTGGTCGTGCTGGTTGCGTGGCCCAGTTGGGCGATCAAGGGACCAGAAATGCTGGCGAGGTGGGATGGGCTTTGCCAGAATTCTGCAGTAGATGTTAGTGGCTGTAATGAGCTAGGATGGGGCAGAGAGGAAACGTACCATCCTGGTCATGCTCGAAGGACTTGCGGAGCATACGAAGGGCAGCCAACCACAGGGACTTCTGGGCCTTGGAGGGACCCGACGTGTTCAGGACACTGACAACGTTCTCCAACACATAGCTGGAGTACCCGGTGACAATTGACTGAAGAAGTATTAGTGATAAAGATCAATGTAAAAATAATTGTGAGAAAACTTACCTGGAGAGTACCAAAGAAGACCTCGAGGAACTTGTAGAAAGTCGTGAGGCGCGAAATCCGAGCCAGTTCATCCTTGGAGCCAGTAGTGGCCCACTCAACGAACTTGAGGAAGATGGGCCGGAACGTGCTGTCGTTCAGCTTGTAGATCATCTTGATCGTGACGTCGTTAAGCGCTACTTCAGCCTCATCAATAGCAGTCGATTCGAAGATAGCCTTGTCGCCAAGAGCAATCTGTTCACGGCGCAGATCGAACGCCTTGAAGAGAATCTTCGTAAGCACACCAACGTTCTTAGCAATAGTCGACTTGGGGTGCTTGTCAACAGCGATTGTGACAACTTCCAAGATCTCGTTCACAGCAATTGGACCAGCCTGGATGGCGTGTTGCCAGTTGCGATCAACGGCGCCGAGGGTTGCGCCCACATCCACCTTGCGGGCCATCAACCGCAGAGACTCCTGGCGGCTTTCATCACTGCTCTCCTCGATGTCCGCGTTGGCAGACTTGAAGGATAGGAGCATCATCTTGTCCAGATGGCCAGCTGAGATCATGAACGGCAGGTGAACGAAGAGGGCAGAGAAGAGGGTGAAGACGGCGTCGTGGAGTCGCGAGTTCTCCTTGCCTGAAACCAGACTCAACTCGAGCAGTTCCAATGAACGCTTGAGTGTGTCCGGAAGGGCAGGAATCATGGCTTGACCCAGCACCTCGGCCATAGAGGCCAAGCACAGGACACCCATGTAACGGATGCGGTCATCGGATTGGCCGAGGCAAGATTCACTGGCAACCACTCTGGCCGCAGCAATGACCTTGGACGGGTCCTTACGGCCGTACTTGTCGGTGATGCGGTCAATGCACGAAACAGCAGCATGCTTGAGCAAAATATCCGGGGACGACTCGACAATGCCAACCAGGGTGGGCAGGAAGTCGAGAACGCGGATCTGCGACAGGTTGTCGCGCTCAGGGTTCTGGCGGAGGCGGGTTTCGAGCAAACGAAGGACCTTGCGTCGAAGTTCGTCATTAGGACCCTGGAGAAGAACCTCAATGGTATCGAGGAAGTCAACCAGAGACAGGGTGCTGAACAGAGAGCCGAGGACCTCACCGCAAGCCTGGTTAACGGGCTTCATACTCTGCACAGCCTCGCCGATGCTCAGAACCTGCGTCAGGACTCGGGAGAAGCAAGCGCGGGACTGGTCAGCAACCTCATCGTCCGACTCAAAGGCTGTCTCAAGCTTAGACTTGAGAGAAGAGTGCTTGAACAAGTGAGCAAGATCACGCAGGAGATCGACGCAGATACTCTGGGCGTCACGTCCATCGTCACTACCAATTCCAAGAAGGACCTGCGAGATGCCTGGCTTGGGCTTGAGAGAATCGCTGACCAAGTTCAAGTACTTGCTGTAGGTGGTAAGCTCCACGACTGGTGTAGTATCCGAAACTAAACCAGTCATCAGAGTGAGGACATCCTTGTCGGAAGAGTATCGGTTAGCGAGCATTGCCAGGACAGCGAACAAGAACTCTTGCGTTCCAAGCTTGCTGATCAAGGCATGGAAGAGTCTCAGACGGCGATGCGAGGGGATGTGCTCGAAGGCTGCGGTGAAACTGAGCAACAACTCGGACGTTCCAGAGACAACATCCCTCTTCTGGTTACGCAAGGATTGGATGAGGGCAGGGACAACCTGGTCGATAGTTTGGTCAATGACTGAAACAGAGTAGTCATCATCCTTGCGCAGAACGCTGGTGCCCATGAACGTGAAGATCGGCATAACACTGTGGAGAACCAATTCCGGCGCGATGACGGACAAGCTTCCCACGAGAAGAAGAGCCCCGTTCTGAACCTGCGGGCTGTCAGTCGTTCGCACGCAGTCCACCACCAGGTCGGCCCTGATGACGGATGTATCGAACTTCGGCTTAGCAGATCCTTTGGATGTGTTGACGATAGCCAAGAGACTTCCCAAAGTCAGGCTGAGGAGATAACTCATGCCAGACTGGATCTGAGACTTGAAGTGATGAAGAGCAGCGAGAGTCTGGAACAATCCATCTACAAGCTCGGGGTGAGTTTCTGGGGAGGAGCTATCCACAATCTCCAAGATGAAAGTCATCTTGTCCATCAACTTGCTAAGCTCTGCCTCATCCTTGACAGTCATCGCAACCATGTTGTTCTGGCTGGTACGTCTGCGCTTCGGCGCAGGGCCAACAGACTCAACATCGGTGATAGATACGGGGATCTTTTGGACAAATTGCTGAAGGACAACACCGGGGAGCTCGACAGTGCGAAGAACGTCTCGGCAGTTGTTTTCCAGAGAAGCAGTATTGGCTGAACCCGAAAGGGAGATATCGAGCAATTTCTCGGATGCGGCCAACTTGCGGTCTTCGGGTATCTTAGCCCAGATGTGTTTGATTTGGCCAAAGCAAGCCGCAACAAAGGATGGGCGCAAGTTGTCACCAGAGCTAGCATTGGAGAGGAGGACATCAACGGCGTCCTTGTCTTTGGATGTGACAATAGCAGCAATCAAATTCTCTGTCTCAGATGCCACAATGCGCTCTTTGCCACAAATTTCCTCGACTTCCTTCTCGTTCAAGCGACGCCAATCCTCTAGTACCGGGAGAAGCTCACTCGTCAGGGTTGCCGTAGAGACCTTCTCCACGCTGTTGATCAACCTCAGCAAGCTAGTCTTCGGTGCGAAAACTGGCATCTTGACAACATGGGAGCAAATAAAAGAGAACAGGCTAAGACGAAGAGACTTCTTGAGTTCGGTGGCACCCGAAGTTTCGGACAGGACGTTGCCCCGTAGGGTAGCTTCCACTGTTCTACGAACATGGTTAGAGTCAAGAATAGACTCCTCCAATCCTGGAATCAATGCCCGCTCAAGGACCTTTTGCGCATCCTTAGTGGTGAGCCATGCAACACCAGCGGATTGCTTGCCCTTACCATAGATCGCGTCATGAGCCCATGGCTTCGAGCTGTCACCGCTGTTCTTTTTGTACAAAGATCCGATAATAGCCAAGACGCCAGCGGTCTCACGGCGAATCCGTTCGGAGGGATCAGAGAGGGCCACAAACAGGAATGGCAGGAGTGCCTGAGGATCAAATTCTGCAGGTGCCGATGAAAGAACAGATGACACGACGTTCAAAGCCGCAATCTTTGTTCCGATGGGGTAGTGGCCAACAAGGACTCTGATAAAGAATGACAAATATTGAGGGGCCTTGGTTGCCTGCGACTTGCCTAAGATTGGCAAAGTGGTGAAAAGCTCGAGATTGTCCTCGGAGTCCACCGCCAAGGCGAAAACGCGTACAAGGTTATCAAATTCGATGATAGACTGTCTGGAGAGGAACGACTGTGGGAACAAGGGCTCTTTGACCAAAGTCTCCAGAGCTGGAGTAAAGGCGTCCACCTGGGGCTGATCGTCCGCATCGGTCATATCCACATCTTCGATGGCCTGTGCCACAACGGGGGCCTCGACAACGGTTTGAAGGTTGTGTTCCAGGGCCGAGATGTTAAACGAAGATGCAGTCAAAGTCTTCTGGAAAATGGGTTGGAGGATTTCCGACCGGTTGAATCCTTGGACCAATTCAGCGAGCTGGGTCTGGGCATCCAAAGACATTCCTCGGGTCTCATCTGCATTAGAAGCTGCTTCGAGGACCAGGCTCATAGCCTTGGCAATCTCGTTCTCGCCCAGCATCTTGCGCTCAAAGATGGAGGCCAGAATTCCAAGGCGGGCATTCTCTTGCTTGTCAAGATCAGTCAAGCAGCCGGCAACGATGCCAAGTAACAGATTAGATGTCTGATATTGTGGGGCGATTTCAGAAAGCTGGGCGATAGGATTTTCGAGGCGCACGATGCCCTTGAAGACCTTTTTCGGGATTGTAACAGCAGGCTTCTGCTGTGCAAGGACCGAAAGACAAATAAGACCAGATACCTTTGTCTCTTCTGTCCAAGAACCCACAACACTCTCCATTAGACCATCGATAACTTCGTTCGAGAGGAAGGCCTTCTGTGCCAGGACAACACAGATCATATAGCAGCCAACAATCAATTCGGACACCTTTTTCATTGTGAAAGCGTTACTGAGTACCGGCAAAATCCGCAAAAGGATATCTTCATGCTTTTGCTTCTCGGCCTCTCTTCTCCCTGAGCGAGCACCATCCAACATTGTTGCGACTGCCTCTGTGACAATTCCGGCCCAAAATGCAAGTAGTGCATGGCTTTGGGCCTGCTGCCTACAGACTTTAAGAACATATTCGTTGAATTCGGAAAAGAAAGCCTTGTTCGTCGCTGCGCTGTGAACAAGTGGGTGTCTTGGCGGATTAATGAGACCGTTCTTGTATGGAGCAAGAACTTTGAATGTCGGCGTAAGAGTTGCCGGAAGAATGGATAGAAGGTTCAGAAAGAGTGGTGTCGTGTGATACGGTAAGAACGTCAATAATACGGCTGTCGTGTTGAACTCGTGGATCCTGCCATACAAGTTAGCCACCACGTCTCACGATCTCACGATCTGCACTCCACCTCGCGGATTTTCCTCACCTAAATCTTCTCACAAGCCAGTCCACAGCCTTGACTGCAGGACTCAACTGTAGCCTTCCGCCAACCAGAGCCAGGAAAGCTTCAACCGCAGTATCCAACTCCTTATTCTGAAGTACGTTCATCTGACTGCGGTCTTCCGCTTTGCTCTGCTCACTGAAGATCGTGCGATCAAACTCGGCAAACCGGGGGTCCAACGAGCATAACTCCCGGAACCCATCATAACAAATATCATAGATCGCATCAAAGTCCTGGGTGCCGGCGACCTTTGGGTCGAAAATAAGCGACTGTGAGTGTGATACCCGTTGCGCCTTGAGGTCAAGCTCATGTGTAGATTTGGCCGCAATTTGCGACAGCTGCGCGGCGAGAGACGAAGCCATTGTGAAGTCTCTTTTGGCGGGCTGTTCCGCGGACTTTTCTTGTTGTTCTGTATTGATACTCACACAATTGCGCAGTTACCCATATCCCTGAAACTCGTGACGGTAGACTTTTCTTTCTTTGGGAGCCAAGGGCAGACGGTTCAAATTATTTGAGGTAAGTTTTAAGCTTTGTTTTACCAAGAGCAAATGGTTGACTTTTTTTTTTGCCGGCCAGCCCGACCGCCCTTCGGAGGATTGTTCTTCCGGGTTATCAGACCGCGGTACGACTCGATAAGGAATATTCGATAAGGAATATCGAGTCACCACGATGGACTCGCCTGGGTCGCAGGTTAGTTAGCCTTCAATTACACCTTGGCAAATGAGAAACGAAGACTGACCAGGTACAAAGGGTGTCCCGCAATTCTCCAGCTTCCGACCTCCCCCTACCTCTCCTTCGGCCGACGCTACCGGCTCGGAACATGAACGTCACCGGCGTCGTCGCTCGGGCCACCGTCAGCGTGCAGACCGTAAAGAGTCTCCGAGCTCCCGTCATCATGGAAGGCCTTCAGATGGTGGTCGTCAAAAGGCGACAGGTGAAGAAAGTGAAAAGCGCCTGAGTGGGGAAAGAATTGACGACGTAAACGCTTTAGACGATGAGGCAAACAAAAGATTTGTCGTCGACAGCCGCGGCGATCGCGACAATACGCGTTACGGCGTGGATCGTTACGAGGTCCCCACGTACCAACGCAACGGCGATGGCTTTGTACTTGGGCTCCCCGGTCAGCGCATTGATTACAAAACGCGATATGACCAGGGTCCCCTCCTTCTTCGCCCCGACTCAAGCTCCTCTACAAGCTCTACAACCAAGCCGCTCTCCGCCGAGACTCTATCTACTTTGTCCCACAATCTCCCCATTCGCCTCCGGTCTGACCTCCAGGCTAACATTGCCGCTGAGACCCAACATTCCCAAAATTTCATTTCAACAACAGTTCCGTCTCAACCCGGTGTTGCAGCAACTGCCGACTTAGATGATGAAGCACCACCGTCTTATCGCTCCATCCATGACCCGGCCAAATCCGGAGAACAAGACACTGAGAATATTGATACGAGCGCCTTTACTCGAATTGCTAGGGAAGCTGAGATCTTGAATCTCAATGCCAAGTTGAACAGCGCAGTGGCACAACAGCCAACTGATATCCATTCATGGATCCGTCTTGCTGAGCATCAAGAACTCGCTCTCACTGGCGCGCGATCTGGCGATCGAACCTCCTCTCATGATGATGTACAAGTTGTGGCAAGAGCCAAGCTGTATGTGTATGAAAGAGCGCTCAAGGCTAACGCACAAAACCCTGAAAGGGATCACCTTGTGCTGTGCCGTATGGAAGAGGGTGCGAAAATCTGGGACGACGCAAAACTCGCATTGGAATGGGACGAAGTGCTCCGCTACCACTCTGAGTTCGTAACTGTATGGATTCAGTATCTTGACTACTGTCAGACTGATAGTCGGGATTTCAACTTCAATGACTGCTTCACCACTTATGGCTACTGTTTGAAGCTCCATTCACGTGTCGGGTTTGGACCGCAGAAAACTCACATCAGAGCATACTTGCTGCTCCGTTTGACCCTGTTCCTTCGAGAATCCGGCCACGTAGAGCTAGCTGTCGGTTTATGGCAAGCGGTGCTCGAATTTACATGCTTCCGGCCAGCCCATCTAATGGGAAAGACAGAAGAGGCCCTAGTGGAATTCAAAAAGTTCTGGGCACCTGGACACACCCGGATCGGGGAGCCCGGTTGGCAACCCTGGAACAGCGGACAAATCTCCCGTGGTCCTGCCGCCGAGCATGTCTACACTTCTGAGGTGGATGCCCGAGTCTTGTTCCCAACCTGGGTACATGCAGAAAGGGAGCGGATGTTCAAAAATCGCGTGCCATCACATGCCTTTGATGATCCCAAAGAGAAAGACGCTTTCCGAGTGGTCCTCCTCGAAGATTGTACGCAGATACTGCCATATTTCTGGGACTTGGAAGGAAGCCTTGGTTCCCTAGTTGATGCCTTCTTGTATTTCTGTCATTTGCCCCACTTGACATTGCCTGCGAATATGCACACCAGCCGACTGTGGACTGGTGATAATTTCCTGCGAAACGAATATATGGATGATCCTCGCAACACAATCGCGGACTGGATCACTTTCCAGAAACATACCGCAACCACAACCATTGAGCCTTTCTCATTCCCTCACCATACCTTCGTTCACACCACTGATACTCTTTTTGCCGATTCAAAGATGTGGTTTTCCGCTCTGACGAAATGGGCTGCAACCACCTCTCATTCCTCATGTGTCATCGATTCCGACTTTGTACTCTCAACTCTCCATTCCCTTGTCGACATCTTCAGAGACAGCCAATTGGCTGAATATGCTATTGCAGTAACGTTCGCGTGTAACAACACTCTGGGCAAGAAATATGGAAAGCGACTCTTAAAAGAGCGATCTTCGAACCTGCGACTTTACAATGCCGTTGCGCTCATGTATTGGCGAACAGGCGATCGTGACGTTGCTCACAATGTGTGGTCCACTGCTTTGTCGATGAGCAAGAATTTTGACGCTCGGGAGCTCACTGACTCTGCACTCCTGTGGAACTCGTGGATTTGGGAAATGCTTCACGATGGGCAAAAGAATCAAGCATCGTACCTCTTGCAGGCTATGCCATACCATAAAGTTCACTTGCTGTCATACAACACCGCTGATGAGCTTGATCTTAACGGACCCAATTTTCTCAGTGTCAAGACGGCAAGTTTCATCCGTTGATCTCAATGAACGTCGCACTAACTATCCACAGTACTTGTTTACCGCTCAGATGACTGCCTTGAAGTCCAAGAAAATGCAAGCATACGCAGCTTACGCGGACTGCTATGCCATCCTCCTCTATCTCAAGGGCGAGCAACTTGAAGATATCCTGGATTCCTATAATGACGCTATCACTTCCCTTAGAGCCCTGCGCAGGACCGACGATGATTTCAGGGTGTTGGGCGGAGAATTGCTGCACCAAGCCCGAGCCCGGATCCTGTACTACTACGTGGAGAGACAGAGCGGCCAATTCAGACCTGCGGAAGTTCGTGCGCTGCTCCTGGATAGCCTAGAATGGTGGCCCCACAATACTATGTTCTTGTCGCTGTTCAAATGGAACGATTCTCGCCTGCATATGAGCGATCGAACCCGCGATATCTTCGACGTCACCATCGGTGCAAAGGGCAGGACCGCTAAGGATGCACAAGGGCCTGCCCCAATCTACCGTGTACCTGTCACGACTCACCTTTTCAGCATCTACGCTGAGATGGGTCGCCCTCTCATGCTCGGCTCGACCCCGCATTCCATTCGGGCAGCCTTCGAGCGAGCGATCGGTGATGGCATCATCCCGATGGGGCGGACTCCAACACGGACGAGTCCCTTCGACCTGGCAAGCTCGACCTCCGCCCAGACCAGCCTCACCATCTGGAGGCTGTACATCCTCTACGAGCTGTACGCGGAGTGCAACGTCGGCCGCGCCCGCGAGGTCTACTTCCGGGCCCTGCGCTCCTGCCCCTGGTCTAAGGAGCTGTACATGTTCGGCTTTGAGCACCTGCGGGCGGACTTGACCAACCGCCTGCCCCCCTGCCGCTCCAACCGGAAGGGGGAGGTCGACACTTGGGGGTTCGACCATGCAGAGCTCCGAGCTCTGTACTCGGAGATGCTGCGCCGTGGACTTCGAGTCCACTGTCATGTGGAGGGTTTCTGGGCCGAGTAGGCCCAGAAAGGATCTGATCGTTGGGGGGGAGGAAGGGGAGAGAACAGTGGGGGATACAACGATGAACAGGTGAAGGGGGTGCTTCTCAGATCCCCTTCACCTGGATGTGAGAGTAATGTCAAATCGAACTGAGAAGTGAAAATTCCGTGCTTCATCTGTAGTTGTAGTGAGGTAAAAATGAGAGCCCCGCTTGAGATCCAACGGTGGTCTGACAGCATTATAATCTGGGGAAACTAGTGACACTGTAGAAGCTATCCAGGCGGAGACTAGCAAAGCTACTAAGACCAGAAGAAAATCTATGTGCATTGCATATTGTCTCAACTCGACGGGTTGCCAGGTGGGGACTTGGGTGTAAGACATTCCTTTTTTTATAGTTCTACAATCAGTGATTGAATCATGGTATTTTCATTGCTCGATCGAACTCCATTCGTCAATATAGCAGGTAATGGAATCAAAGTACTGTTACAATGGGAGCCAACATATCAATTGAAAAATAAATGAAATCGCGCGGCAATACAATCTATCTTGGCGAGACACCATTATGATCCCTCAGTAAAGAACCGATTCTCTGGTCTCGGCAGGCCAAAATGTTCACGTAGTGTCGAGCCCGTATACTCATTCCGGAAAAGGCTTCTTCGTTGCAGTTCAGGAATCAATCTATCCGTCACCTCTTCCAGGCCCTGTGGCAAGAACGGAAACGTGCATGTGAAGCCATCAGAAGCCTCTTCACGCAACCACGTCTCCATCTCCTCAGCGATATCACTTGGTGAACCGAGGAATGTCAGCCCTGAGTATCCACCGTATCGTTGCGCAAGTTGACGAATCGTCAGTCCCTCTTGCTTGGCCAGCTTTTCAACAGACTCCCTGCTCGTCTTGCTGGCATTCGTCTCGGGCAGGTCGTCTGGCAACAGACTATCGGGGTCAAGGCCACGGACATCCACCCCAAGTGAGATTGACAAAGAAGCGATGGAACTGTCGTAGTGCACCAGACTATCCAACTTGAGTCTCTTCTCTTGCGCATCTTGCTTGCTATCCCCAACAATAATCATTGCCGCGGGTAAAATTTTCAACTCATCCCCCTTCCGGCCCGCTCGCTCCACTCGCCCCTTCATATCCGCGTACAGGGTCTTAGCACTATCAATATCCTTCGGACTGCAAAATACAACCTCGGCAGTCTCAGCTGCAAGTTGTCGTCCCGGCTCGCTTTGTCCTGCTTGAACGATAACCGGCCATCCCTGCGGTGGCCTGGCAATATTCAACGGTCCTCGGACCTTCAATTCGTCACCGGCATGGTTCAGGACATGCATTCTCGTAGGATCGAAGTATTCTCCCGTCTCGACATTGCGAGAAAAAGCATCATCGGCGAAACTATCCCAGAGCCCCGTAACGACGCCATAGAATTCACGGGCACGCTTATATCGGTCACTATGAGCCAAATGCTCATCGAAGCCGAAATTATGACTTGACTCCGGGTTTCCGGTAGTCACAATATTCCATGCTGCTCGCCCGCCGCTCAGGTGATCCAGACTAGCAAATCGCCGGGCAACATGGTACGGTGCGTCGTAGGTCGTACTAGCCGTGGCAGCAAGACCGATCTTCTCCGTCACGGAAGAGAGGGCGGAGAGTAGAGTGAAAGGTTCGAATGAAGTAACCGTATGACTGCGTTTGAGAGCTTCGACGGGCATGTTCAGAACGGCCAGGTGATCAGCCATAAAGAAGGCGTCGAATTTGGCGGCCTCTAGCTTTTGGGCGAACTGGGCGATGTGTTTGAAATTGAAGTTGGCATCGGCATACGAGCCTTGATAACGCCATGCACCTGTGTGCAGTGAGACTGGCCGCATGAAGGCCGTCAGGTGCAGCTGGCGGTTGGGTTGTGAGTCGGTCATCTTGAAATTGGTTTGATATTTGAATCTTGCCAAGTCGGATTCATACAAATTCTTTGGAATGAGAATAGCTATTGTTATATACCCCGCTTATCACTCGGATTTCACGGCTGTTGTGGTATTTCCAAGTAGATTTATAAGCCTCGCTCACTTGGGCTTGATATGACGTGCTTGGAGCTGCATATATATATCTGCGTAGAATGTGAAACACAAAACCACCGCCTCGTAAAACTATCCCACGGGTTGTAGTACGTATGTCCGGTGATCAAAATTGACATAACGGAAGAGGAAACTATCCATGGATGAAGGCAGTGAGGAAATAGTGAAGATACAATGATCCCCGGATGTGAGGCCTGGGGAATAGGGCACTAGCATGTCGCGTGATTTCGGTATCAACACCCTATTTCTTATACTGAGCCATCCCCATCAGCCGATACTTTTCACGTCCTTCTCTGGCCTTCTTCCAAGTACGAAATTGACTTCAGCGACTGTTTACGCCCAACGACCTCTCAACATCTTGAAGCCCGATTCCGCTCTTTCTGTCCTCCTTCGTCCGCAAATATTCGATATGTCTCTTGCAGAATTGGAGGAGCTCTCACCTTTCATGAGATACTCTGCTGCGGATAGACCGTAAGTGATCCGTGAGAAGCCAACTAGCAGGAATGCTAAACCGAACAGGCCAGATACACCTCGCCTCGCGCTTTTCTTTGAAGCAGAACCACAGTCACACATCTGTGATACGTCTTACCATATCATCTTTACAATCACACGGGAGGAAAATGACCCGGAAACACGACCATGTATCATTCACTGGGATCCTGTCGCGGATGGGCTTGGCCAGTCGGGTATGATACTGCTTTGTCGTGAAAGTGAAACAGACGAATGGCAACCCCTCCAGGTGGATCCGCAACAGTTACCCGCAAGATCCCTCCACCCCCACGAAGTATCCATAGAGGACCCTTGCTTCAAGCAGCTGGACCCGGGCGACAGCGTCTCGTGGTCCGTGGATCTGCCATCTGTCTATTTTGACGCCCTCAGTACAGGGTATTTCTACGAGATTCTATGGAGAGGTGAACAAATTCCCTTGTGGGACTGGGGAACATTATCGGAGCGCAGTACATCTCACCGCCAGCTCGCCCCAAAGACCCCCGCCATAGTACTTCCCAATGGGCCACACCAGCCAGTTGAAGTTATTCACGATGAAATCGACCTTGAAGACGACATAGGAGAATGGTCTCCATACTCGCCACCACCTATTTCACCGTCTAGTCGGATGGATAACGCCCCAGTCCTGAGTATTTACATCGCTGGTCCTGAAACGCTATCGGTGAAAGATCACTCCCCCGCAGCGCGACTTCACTACCCGTCACAGTCACCATCTCATATGACACAGCTCCTGACTCAACGAATGACATGAGACCGATTACACTTAATACCTCCACGTTCAAAGCTATCGATCGCCACTACGATGGATTCAGGCTCTACGTTAAAGAAAACGATGAATGGCGTCCGCATGAAGTGAATGGTTTGATCCTACACCACCTCTACAGCTTTAGTCCCTACCTGGTCAATGTTGGCAAGAACGACGAAAATAGATTCCAGTCCTTGGTGCCTGGCGAGTCTTGCTCATTCACACGGACGGTGAGTGACTTCCCGAAGTATTTTGCGCCCGGCGATCGATTCCGATATGGGTACAAGGGAGCCACACTTGACTGGTGGGATTGGGGTAATTTAAATGACCATGAAAACACCGTGGTGTTGGCTGGAGAGTATAAAGTCCTTGATCAAAATAATGGTGGCAGACCTGTGGTTGTGGTGCCAGGTAGTAACTGGCTCGAGTTCACATTGACCGAATAAGGGCTTTTCTTGCTAGGGAATCTTCAAAATAAAATTACTGCATGTGTTGAAAAATTTCAATGATCCTAAGAGTGGCTCCGTCTCGCATCCACGCTGCATCGCGAGCTTATCTGAAGACGCACGACAGAAAGCTAACACAAACAGTGTCGCATGGCCAAAAGCGGAGATAAAACTGTCAGCTATTATCCGACCCATACTACTCCCATGCCAGACAGTAAAGGTATTCCAATCCATATGTGCCTTCGTATGCTCCTGCGGAAATGGAAGACACCATATCCATACCACTGAGATGAGCCTGAATATAATTGCCTGCAGAGCCAGTCCTTGTAGATTAAGCGAATTTGGGAAAGGCACGACAAGGATTTTCCGGGCTTGACAGTAGATGCTTAAACGTCCTAGGAATGAGATGATCGGCCAAAGAGACATTCCATGCAGGACGAAGTAAATCGCTCCCAACATTATCCGATCTCCATGATCCATGTGAGAGACGGCGTCGATTAAAGAGAGGGATGATTGAAACAAGGAGAAAAGTAGTGTAGCAGACGCATAGGGAGGTAGTGCGGTTGCTGTTGAACATGACTTGGGAGAACCTAAGACAGTTATAGATTATGCACAGACGCTTTCTATAAGAATTGATGACATGATCTCACAATACTAGAAAAAGGATCATGACCACGGCAGAGTGGCAGAGATTGAACCAGTCGCCTGTGGTTATGGGAAAGTGCATGAAGATGGTTAGACCATCGGGGTCGTATTCATTGACAAGCGCAAGAAAGAAGATAGTCAACTGCTCCATGGCTCTGATTAGATTCCACAAAGCAGAGTGTGAGGAGATCCCATGAATGCTATGCTTTCTTGGTATGGTTCGGAAGGAGCCGTGCCGAATAATACAGCCCCACCTGTAAATCCATTACAATGGCAGTTACCCAAGGAAATGTTGGACAAGCAACAGTAGCTGTGCACTAAGATATGGATTCAATTAGAAGGTTAGGCTAATCATATTCCAAAACAAATCAGCATCAACAGACACATAGCATCTCTTAGTTATGCTTTTTTAGAGGCTGTTGGTTTTGCTAACATCGAATCCTCTTTTACCACTTAGTACCAAAGGGGTAAATGAATTTGTTAGTTTGTCCCACTCTTTAAGCTGTCATAGTATAGAAGCAATATGGGTAGATATAAGCGTAGTAAGATAGATTGAAATAGACATAAGCCCAGTCATAGTTGGTAGGACGGCGATACTCGCCATTGTGAATGCTTGCGGCCTGCGCGGTTCTGAAGCCAGAAGCCATCCAAACTCTTCCAAATCCAGGATCGAATGCCTGGATATCACTTAGTAAGGCCTGGAATTCGGACAGTTGGTTCTTGGCCTGATAATAGACCATTTCGTCTCCCTTTCGGAGTGTCTGTCCGCAGCCAACAAGTTCTTCAAAAAGCTTATAATATTGGGTCTCAAGTTTCTCGATCTCCTTCTCTAAGGAGTGGGCTTTCTGTTGAAGCATAAGAGGGCTGGGATGGGAGACGACCAGGTGCTTTGCCATTTTGTCGTTGGCCTTGATTCCTTCGGCTCGCCATTTCATTATTGTGACCTTAGCCTTATCCCCCTTCCCCTTCATCGTTGGATTGATGACATGATAGCAAGTAATTCCCACCACCTTCGGTTCGGCAAGGCCAGGAAGCGTAATTTCGAAGAAGCCCCCAAACGTTCCCGAGCAGCTCTCATTCTCCTTGAGAGCCAGGCTTTGCCCTGGCAGTGACGGAAGCCGAACGACGTCTGGATGGAACATACCACTAACCTCTTCCACATCACGCTTTGGCCTTGGCTCATCTTCCTCCGACTCGGCGTGTGATGAATGCATACGAAATTGGCCTTCCGAAAATGCAACCGCCATTTCTGCTAGGTTGTACTTCTTGAGGATGTCATTGATGGTGTCGCAGACTTTCTGCATTGTATTAGGGTGCTTGGTGTAGTTCCCGGAAAGCAGAATTGTTGGCCTTGGTGTCTGTGGGCTTCCCTTCGTCCCCATGCGGTAGTATCCGATGGTAGAGACATATGTGAGATCGAGGCGTCTCACAATCTCATCTCTTACCCGGTCCCACTTGCTAAAAACTGCATCTTGCGGCTGGCATGGTCGAATGATTGTGTTCTCCCCCCGGTAAGGGCGTTCACCAGGCTCCTTGGTGTTGCCCTGATTGTAGAGCTTGTCTCTCGGGACAACCCGTCGACGGGAACCCATCATTTGCTGTGAAAGCTGTAAAAGGTGGTGAAAATTGGGTAACAAGGATAAATGGTTGTGAGGCTGGTATGAGATGAGGTTTGGAAAGAGAGAAAGAAAGAAAGGGAGGAGATAGTTGAAGGATTTAGAGAATCGCAGGCAGGAAGCTAGGTTTGCTATTGTCGATTGTGTCAATCATTGTAGTCGACGAAAGGACAATACCTAGGGAGACATGAAGGTTTAAATTGAGACGAAATAGAACATCCTTGACTACTCTCTATGTGCAAGTTTGGTATCTTTCTTGGTATCCTTCTTGGTATCCTTTTTGGCCTACCTTTTAATCTCCCTTTTGATATTGTTATTCATATCCCTTCTGCTGTAATTTCAGCTTCTATCGTGTTATAGTTGTAGTCAGAAGGGTAAAAGTAATTGGCAAACTACAGGGTACGCGTGAGATCCATGATTCCTAACAATATTTTCTTCAATGAAAACTTGATATTACTACCAATAAACCCCATGACTTCAATTATGAAAAGCAAGGAAAGAAAGAATAAATCCCCGTAGAGCCCAGCGTGCAAAGGACTGGTTCTCAACAAGGCATGTCACCCATAAGTTCTGGTTACCATGTCATTCGAGCCACAACATCCGGAGGGTCGGGGGACTTAGGCCTTGGGGTCATCGCTTTGGTGAGTCAGTCTAGATAACCTCTTCCCCACAATTTTCCCTTTTGGATCATGACTCCCACCATTGGAAGTTTCAACTCTTCCAAAATCGAAATAATCTGTTCTCGCGGGACACGCCAGTCTCGATTGCTCTTGAAATGCGCAGTCAAGAGCATAACCACCTCGCTGTCCTTCACATTTGAGGTTGTACCGACACGTTGCGCCCCAAGAGTAACCCAATCTGTAAGATTGAGTTCTTCTGTGATTCTTCTCATCACTTTCCGGTGCACTGGGTAAATAGGGTGACCCGACTCCACAGGCCATGAGCGATACAGGGTGTGAAGAGCTGGGTCCGAGATTTCAACATTGATATGACCAAGCTGGTTTTCAGATAGATGCCTCCAGATTTTGCGACAAGCCTGCACCCAAGCGTCGCTAAATGTGTCGCGAGTTGCGGTAATGATCAAAGTCGGCAGGGGCTGCATTATTGGCCAGAATTCGTATTGACATTTTTTGATCGTGACCGAGGATGCATTGACGTTGTACTCGTCAAGGACTGAAAGGATCATCTTATGAAGGCTGATAGTTTCAAGAACGGTGTACAAAGGGGAACTGCCTTTCAGATTGAGGATCGACTCGGGTAGTGAACAGAGGAATGGCCCGCCAGCGCGATATTTCTCATTGATGAATCCATCTGGATCGACGAGCCACTCGCCCGGGTCGTCGACACTATCACAGCTGGTCCGGATACGCTTTCCATCCCGGATAGAAGAGGCGTATGCTGCCAGGCTCTGGGAACCTCTGGGTTGTTCTTCCTCTGGTTCAGAATCTTGCTGAGAGGATGTACCAAAGCTGTCGATCGAGGAAGATTCAGATTTGGCACCGGAAGAGCTATCTGAGACTGTCCACGAGGAGTCGTCAGAGGAGCTGTCAGAGGAATCATCGTGTGGATCATCAGAGGACGTGTTTGATATGGTGCTGGGCTCTTTCTGGTCAGAGCTAGAGGACTGAAGCATGCTAGTGTCATTCTCAGTGGGACTGTCACACATGATGGCAGTTTGAATGTCACTGTCACTATCATCCTGGGGTGAAATCTCCGAAGAACTGCTGGTTTTGACATCGCAATTCTCTTGGGGGGATGGGCTGAACACGGCGATGGGTGGTGATTTTGGGCTTGTATTAGCGCTGTCGATGGAGGACGCTTCAGTTTTGCCACTGGAAGAGGTATCCGAGCCCCCAGAGGAGGGGGCATCAGAGGAGTCATCGACGGACGTATTGGGAATGGCGCTAGGATCTTTGTGGCTCGAGCCGGAGGAATCAAGCGGGTCATTCTCACAGGGACTGTCACACAGGATGACGGTTTGGATATCACTATCACTGTCGTACGGAGTAGATATATCTGGTCTGCTGTTGGCGACTTCGGTATCCCTCTGGGCAGGCGTGCCAAACAAATCGATGGATGGAGATTTTGGTCGGGTCGCGATAGAGGTCCCAGACATTATGCCGTTCTCAGTGGGAGTGTGACTCTGCATGGATGGGTTGGTTCCAACGTCACAGTTCCCCTGGGCAGATGGGTCGATCAGGGTAATGGGTGATACTTCTGTCTCAGTGCATGTACCAGGCGTGGTGACAGTGTCGTGGGTGTCAGTGTTAAATTCAGCAAGTGCGTCCGAAGTAACGCTGACTCCTTCATAGGTAGGCAATTCAAGCAATTGTATTAGGAGAGGCCTCACTCTCGCCTCATTAGGAATCGTAGGCATGATGGCTTGAAGGTAAAAATGATAAAGGTGGACCGAGGTGCATGTAAGAGAGAATGAAAGTGGAGAAGATATGCGGCTCGACGGCCTTGGCAAAACCTAAATGTGACAATTATACAGGTCACGTGCTAAATGATCGACTGATAGGGGCCCCTTCATCATTTTCAAAACACCCGAGACCTTCTCAATTTCCAATGCTCAAGTGATCAGGTGAACGTTCTCCTGGAAGGAGGCACCGTCAGAGCCATTGCATTTGATGGAATATGTGCCAACCCCCTCTGCGCGTGCGTGGTCCTACGTTCGAAGTATAATACGAAGCCCGAAGCAATACAGCCGGCCAATCTCTAAAGTATTACCGGTACTTTCATGTCAGTGTCCCACAAGCATCAGCTCTTCCCCGCCAGGTAAGCATGCCCACCGAGCGCGATTCAACATATCACTCATTCCGATCAGGTTGGAACTCCAACGATGAATTTTTCAAATTCACGCGTGGACGGTTTGTTGTCGAGGAGGCAGAGAACCTTCGAAGACGAGAGATCAAATTCGACTTGAACAATCTCGCGCAAGCCGCGGCAGACTCAGTCGGCGCGGCTCAATGCAGTTCCATCAAGAAGTACCCCAACGGCATGTTCAACAAATCATTCCTCATGACTATGGTGGATGGCCAAGAAATCGTAGCCAAGGTTCCTAACCCGAATGCTGGTGTTCCACACTTCACCACGGCCAGTGAAGTCGCCACAATGGACTTCGTAAGTTCATCTTGAACTCGAGAGACACCCAATTTTGCTAATGTGACTGAATTGGGAGGCTAGAAAAGTTCTTAATGCCCCAGCGCCTCATGTCCACGCTTGTAACTCGCGAGCAAAATCACATCCGGTAGGGGCTGAATTCATTATCATGGATAAAGTGGAGGGCGTACCGCTTTCTGAAGTCTGGGACACCACGCAACTACAACAGAAGCTTAAGGTGATCCTTGCCATGACAAGTCTACAGAAAGAATGGCTAACCGTTTCATTCTCGCATTATGGAAGCCTGTACTACGCTGGAGACGTGCAGTCCCTAGCATACAACCACTATGTCAACGAGGGCATGGCTATCAACGACCCAGAGTTTGCTATTGGCCCGGCTACGGGTCGGGATTGGTTTGATGCGGGCAGATCAGTTTTGGACAATGAAAGAGGACCATTTACGTCAGGGTTTTTATCTTCTTCTCGCAGCTGCTGACGATTTTGTAGGGGCTTCTCTAACGCAGTGCCTACAAGCAGTCGGAGCGCGAGAGATTAAGGCATTCCAGTCTCCGAAACCACCAAAACAGATTGCCTTATTTTGTGGCCCAAAGCTCTAGCAAACCGACCCTGCAAAGAAGCTCACTGCGTTAGCATGGTACCAAAAGATAGTCGATGCCCTTATCCCAAAGGACACTTCCGCCACCAGTCCATGCTTCTGGCATGATGATTTGCATGGTGACAACATATTTGTAGACCCACATAACCCCGAAAGGACCACGGGTAACATTGATTGGCGGTCTTGCCACATCTCTCCCCTCTTCAACCATAGTCCCGATCCAGCTTTCCTCGACTGGGATGGCCTTGAACCTGAGACGCTCGACCTACCAGAACGGCCGACACTATCTAAGCTCTCTACTGAAGAGCGATCTGCGGCTATGCGCGAGTATCTCGTTCAAAATGTGTTCATTGGATGGCGAAAGCTCATGCATGGTAAGAATCCAGACTTGTATCAGCTAGTCGGATTCCCAAAGACGCCAGCGTACGGATTGATATTTCTTGCCCATCGAATTTTGAATATGGAGAGGCGCACTTCCTATCACTCCTGGTCGATCTGAAGGACACGTGGGCGGACTTACCTGGCGTCACTAGCGACACCCCATTCCCGTTTGATTTTTCAGAGGAGGATTTTGAGCGCATCAAGCTGGACAGAGATGGCGTGGTAGCAGGAACTGAGCTTGTGTCTAATATCAAGGAGAAAATGGGCGGTTTGTGGCCTGACAAAGGCTTTATCGAATAGGCGATACGATGATTGCAAAGCTGCGCTCGACCAACTCAAAGGTCAGATATTGGACCAATTGGCTGAGACTGACAAGGAAAAAGCGGAGTACCAGCGTCATTGGCCATTTGAATGATTTCGTGCTTTGGGGTCAATACTGGCTCTGAAATTCTCTAATAATAAGATTCCATATACGATCATTCAGGTTAAGAGGTGGGTATTTGGAAGGCGAGTTAGATGATTCCGTTGAAGTATACGCCTTTACGCAGTTATTTTACCCTTCAAGTTCCAGGTTTAGCGCGAAACACAACACAGCAAACACATCACTGCCCTGAAAGGTCGAATATATGGTGCCAGCCAGTTACGACGAAGTACATTTACACTTTGTCCTAGGAAATTTTTTAATCTGACGTCACGACCTGTGCGGACCCCCTTCTTGTAGGTCTAAAGTCATAAATTTGAACCTGTCATTCGCTTTATCTGTGCGCAGTGCTGAGACACATAATTCAGAATCAACCGGTAGACCTATGGACCCGGGCATATGAAGGTGATTATTTACTCATTTAAGCCGGCCAGTGTTGGCTTCCTACTAAGAACCGACTCTATTTAACAGCTCTCTGCTAATTCAGCTTCAATGATTCCCAACCCGTCGCCTTCACGGACCCAGAATTTCAGGACTCGCAGACCAACAGATGTCAGTAGGTCACTCCAGCGCTGACGAGTTCTCTCCAACCCGGAGCAGAAAACCATGACCGCAATATCTGTCATACAAGGAAGCGAGCGAGCATTCTGATCGGGAAGAATATACTCCTCCATGATGACCTTGGAGAAACCCCGCTTCATAGCCGGCTTGAGGTGGTTAAAGATGATCGTCGCCTTCTCATCCGACCAATCATGCAGTACGTTCTTGAAATAGTACGCGCGTGCCCCTGCCCGTAATAGATATTCGTTGGCCCTATCCAAATGCAAACACACAAACACATAAAAGGCAGTCTTACCTTGAATCGGTTGAACCTCGGCAAAGAAGTCGTGCGCAACAGTGTCAATTGACGCCGCCTCTAGATCCTGTGCGCCACGTACTTCATCAATCACAGAGGGAAGATCCTCCAATACCAATTTACCCGGGGCATCGGGGAATCTCTCCCTAAATCCAATTAAGTCATGTCCACGACCAGCGCCAAGGTCTACCAAAAGTGGTGTATCGGCAGTAATCTCCGCGTGGTCGAGAAGCCTTTCACGAACCGGGAACCAGTCACCCCAGTGTGGACGATCAGCCCGCTGTCCTTCCATGAAGCTATTGAACCGGGTCAACGCTTCGGGGTCTTGGCAGAGCCATGTAAATCCATCGATTTTCAGATCATGCGTGTATTGAAGAGGGGCCCACATGGGGTCATCTGGGTTCCGATATTTGGTAGATCGAAGATATTCGGGGACTTTTTGGACCGAGGGTAGAAACTCATGGAAGCTGATTTGGTTAGTATACCAAGGTTTTTTTTTTACTTTCTTTTTTTTTATATATATAAATTCGCATCAGCTTACAGTGATCCCACGACTCCAATCGATGTGCGTTCAGTCATTTCTCGGGATAGCGCTGTAGGTAGGTATTCACTGGGAGCTGACTCTTCGACGAAGCCATTGGCGACTAGAACTCTCATAATACGCTCTGGAAAGAAGTTAGATGATTCCCGCTCCCAAGTACTTACTTACCAACTAGAAGAGGGTCTGCCGGCTTTGCTGCAGCCAATTCGGCCAGGGGCACTGGACCCGTGGCCTGAGACAAAACGGGGAATACATTCATATCATGGGCCGTTTTCACAGCCATGAGAATAATAGGCTTAGCAATTGGTTAGCAAGACATTCCAATAATTTCCAGGCAATGTTGATGACTTACAGAAAAGGAAAGCTTGAGGATTGCATCCTTGGGACGTTCCAGCGCACGCGCCAGTTGTGCCGCCTTTTCCTGGGCTTCAACTCGAGAGGTATCAGTTTGAGTTAATTCGTACGAATCAAGTAAAGCCTTGGCTTCCGCCAAGAGCGTCTGAAGATGTTTGGTTTCCATATTCAAAGTTGTGGCCAAGGAGAATGAAGGGGAAACCACAACGGTTGGATCAGGAGGGGCCATTCGACCACCACTCACTTCTCGGTACTCCGTCCAACCCGAGATCTACACGGCTTTCACACCCGGAGCATCGTGCGCAAGCCCCCACTAGGTGGGGACTGAAAAACGGAAAACCGGGGCGATGGAGAAGCGCTCGACCGATGTTAAACCAGTCAAGTCTACGCGTTCCCGCCCATTATGGGCTGGTTTTATTCCGAAACGCTTCTCCTGTATAAGCCTATGTACAAGTACAGATGTGGAGACAGTTACATATCTCATTGAACGAGGACATGATTGCAGCCTTCTAGAGTGTCAATTGAAATGCATCTTCTTTGCCCTTAAGTATCCGGACCCACATTTCCACACTTCGTACGTAACAGAGCACCGCGTAGTACTCCGTAGTCCAAAGGGAATGGTTTGTTCAGGAGAATCTCACGAACAAATTGTGATTTTCATCGCCAATACCTCATTGAATTGACCTTATTCTCCGCCAACCCCATATTCTCTGCCGATCCGAAGTTAATAGACTCGTTAGCATTTGCCCTTTAGTCTTTGCCTCCTACTGAATATTCCATGGAGCTTTCATCTCTATATAACTATATGTATATATG